>PVJO010001851.1:0-158983 GCA_004026905.1 Hystrix cristata
CCTAGCTGTTGGGTTTAAACTCTTATTAAAATTTCTAATAAAGTTTTTGACTAAAAAAAAAATCACTAATGCAAAATAAGAATAAGACATGGGACTGAGAAGACATGAAATGCAAATATAATAAAAATAATTATTGCTCTTAATAAATAAATTCACTATCACTAAGAAGATTGATAGAAATATAGTATTAAAATGTTACACGATGAGCCAGGAGCTGTGGTACACACCTGTAATCCCTCACTCAGGAAGGCTGAGGCAGGAGAACACAAGTTCAAGCCCCATCTAGGTAATTTAGTGAAATCCTGTCTCAAAATAAAAAATAAAGGGCTGATATGTCATTCAGTGGTAGAGCACCCCTGGTTCAATCACCAATACTGGAAAAAAAAAAAAAGGCACATAATGAACACCATAGTATAGCGCTAGTGCAAAACAGTGAGGGAGCCATCATTTGTGCCAACACGGATGGAACTTGAAGTCATCATATTAAGTGAAATAAGCCAGGCACAGGAAGACAAGTACCAGGTGAACTCTTAAAAAGTTGATCTTGTAAAAGTTTGAGAGTAGAGTGGTGGTTACCAGAGGCTGGGGCGAGAACAGGAGAGGGACAGCTAGGGAAAGGTTGATCAGTGGGTACTAAGTTATAGTCAGGAAGTCCTGGTGTGCTATTGCACAGAGGGTGAGTACAGATAATGACAATGTACTGTACATTTTAAAAAGCTAGAAGAGGGCTGGCAACACATCTACTTCAGTGGTAGAGTGCTTGCCTAGCATGTGTGAAGCCCTGGGTGCAATCAATCCATGAAGAAGGAGGAGGAGGGGAGGTAGAAGAGGAGAAGAAAGGATACTAAAAGTTTTCACCACTAAAGAAATGATGAGAGCTGGGCGTGGTGGCGCATGCCTGTAATCCCAGCACTTGGGAGAGGAGGCAGAAAGATCCCCATGAGTTTGAGGCCAGCCTGGGCTACATAGTGAGTTCAAGGCCAGCCTGAACTACATAGCGAGACCCTGTTTCAAAAAACAAAACAAAACAACAACAACAAAAAAATAGACATACCTTAATTGGGATTGAAGGAGAGATAAGAGTTTGTCAAGTGGAGACAAAAGCAAAGAGCATTCTACACGGAAGAGAATTTGTGCAGAATGGCATCAAATCAAACTAGTATAAGCAGCACAGGCCACATATGGTGAGATATGAATGCCATGCTAAGAAACTTGAGAGGGGCTGGAGATTTAGTTCGAGTGGTGCCTAGCAAGCTCAAGGCCCTGAGTTCAAACCCCAGCACTGGCCCCAGCAAAAAAGAAAGAAACCTGAGAGAAGAGGGGGATCTAATTTGTATTGAGAACACCAAAGGAATTGGGAGAGGGAAGCCAGAAGCCAAAGACCAGTTTTCAGGTATTGATGGTTATAACCCAGTGAAATTAGTTTAGGGGCTGTTATCTTGAATTTCTGCTTAAAATGAATTCAAATGGCATTGAAAATATTAGAGATTATATGACACTATAAGGATATAATGACAATTTTTTGGAAAACTTCTGAATCAGATATATGTGTGTGTGTTCTGGGTCATGAAGCAAAATGCATTTGTTGTTATGGCTTATGGTCAGAAGTTTTTATTAGGTGACTGGTGACTAAAGGAGAACTCTCAGCTTTCTGGCACAGGCACCTGAATAGATTCACAATGCCAATGGCCAAGATAAGGAAACAAAGAGGATGGCTGCATTTATCAAGTCCATGTAGGGATGTAGGATAACTCAGACAGCAGGCTCTCTCAGCGTTTTTTCAGCAGTCACAGTCAATACTAATACTGTTCAGCAAAGACAATGGACACATAGTCACTGCAGCTGAAAGCTCACACAAAGAGACAACCGATAAGGGTCTTGTTGGAACTGGAGGGGGTCCCAGTCCTAAATCCCAATTCACAGAAAAGCAGCGGAACCAGAAAAAGCAGACAGGATAAGCGAAACATCAACATTTCCTCCAGGGAATTAATAACATGTGAGAAATTCTCTCCCTATTCTAAAAGCCAACACCAAACAGTCACCCTTGAGAATCTGAGCAAGCAGGATATCTTTATTTATTAGGAGTTTGTCTGGTTTTAGTTTCAGTTAGGTGAAGGGGAGGCTTTCTCCTTTTATGACTGTTTTCTAAGCCTCTCTACTTCTCCCTCACAGTTTACCTCTAAGAGGCACTTCAATCCCTATAACTCTAGCCAATCAGTACCAAGTGTTGCAATTTTCAATCTGGCTGTCCCTCAATTACTCTCCTGGATCTTCAGGATAAGAGAACAGGGCTAGAACATAACTTCTCCACAGACTTGGGCTGGGGCTGGCTCCATCAATTCTCCTACCCACTATCCCTTAGAAGAGAGAGTTCTCTCCAGTTTTTCTTGGAGGACCACAATACATTTGGGCCCTGAACTACTTTTCTAGTGACTCTTCTACTACATTCCTCCACAAACCTGTCCCAGACACTTCAAACAACTGGCTGCCCCCAAACATTCCATGTTCTTGTACATGTTCTGACCTTGTTCCTGATATTCTTGAATCTAAAATGCCTTCCTTTTATCTATCAGAAATTCTACTCATCCTTCATGTCACCTTTAGCACAGTCACTTTTTTTTGATGATGCTAGGCCTTAAACCCAGGGCCTCATGCAAGCCAGGCAAGCACTCTATCACTGAGCTATACCCCAAGCCTGGAGCCACTCTTTATCTAATGTTCCCTTCACTTGCTGCCACCAAATTTGGATTTAGTAACATCTCCTTGTGCTTTCACAGCATCTTCTGTCTTGTGCATAGTATTTCATCATCATCCAGTATAAGCAATTGTACCTTATGCTTGTTTTTCACTAAAGTTTCTTTAAGGTATAGACCACGTTGTAGCCTTCTTTTCAACAGACCATGATCCTGAAAACATAGTTTATTCTCAATAAGAGTTTGCTAATTCTAATAAAAAAGCTACTGATTCATTCCACCCAAACCTGAAGATCATCAAAACCTAAGAGTCAGGAAGATGGAAGGGAGACCAAGTATAGATTTGAAGCAGACAGCATCCCTCTCCCATACTTAAATGGTAGTGGTACACCCTACTCCTCTGAGAAATTTAACCAACCTTAGCAAGGAAAGCTTGGAAATTTAAAGAACTACAAGTAGTTTCAAGGTTCTCTCAGCTGCTATTAGTCAGGTATGACCTTGGGATGTGGTCACAGGGATTCTATATTTTATTTTGCCATCCACTCCCTCTACCACTCTGATACCTCTAGCTATATAGGCAATAAAGAGTCTTTCATTCGGGCTCTGAATATTATCTTTGAGCTCCTCTGGGAACAGCTTAGCCTTCTCTCAACCCTCCTACCTTTCCAGTGAGTAATTCTCCAGTGCCACCTCTGCAGTATTCAGCTTCTGAAAAAGTAGTTTTCCCCTCATCATACCCAGCTTCTCCCCCTACACCCTCTCTCAACCTTCACCACAAAGACCAAAAGCACACTGCCTGCCTTCTCAGCTCCCTAACTGACAGCCAAGGTATGTTCCAAAGATCTAAGAGGTAGAACTAAGAAGGGTTTTGATAGCTGCACCTTCCTCTGTGACCATATGAGCATTACTCACATTTAGCACAGAACTTTGCCATTCCAGTTTATAACTGATCATTTTATGAGTCTTATCTCCCCTATTAGATAGTAGGTTTCTTGAGAACTATCCCTTTTCACAGCAAAATGTCCAGGATGCAGTGTGCACCTGAAAAGCTACCAGCTTAGGAAAAAAATAACATAAAATAAACTGCCACCTTAGGCTCCTTCACCAAACTTAGTGATGATGTGAGGTCAGAAGAAACACTTCAGAGGCGATTAAAACCATAAAGTCTTTATATGGTAGTCCTGGGATGCCAGGCTCAGGAGAAAGCACTCAAACAAGAGTCCTTTTGACAAGGTGGTCATTCCCCACGTTCCTCAGATAGTCACTATGGTCAAAGTAGTAAACTCAGTTCTCCAGAATTTACTTTCCCAAGATCTGGCAACTCAAAAAATACATTCCCCAGCCCCCACTTCAACGACTCCTATATCCCTCTGACCTTTACTACTGCGTAACAGTAGATGAAAAATTGATTTTTTTTGGCTACTTATTTCACAGCTGAAGAAAAAATATACTGTTTAAGGTGTTAAATATTTTTACATGCAACAAACCTGGCATGAATCTAACCTGCATGCACATTTCAGAGGTACAGGAGTAAATGTCAGTGCTGTAATTTGTTATAGGTTTCTGATGACCAGCAATGAAAATGACCGCGGATTCTCACAATTCAAACCACTTTTACGTAAATGTGAACTTTCCTAAAACAGCCAAGGGACATAACTTTCCATCCAAGTTCATGGAGTCTCTGAGAGATACTGATAGCATTGTTCAGAGTTAGATGTTCTTTGAAAAACTCCTACAAATATTAGTTTCTTTCTGGGCCTATGCTTTGACCTTTAATAAAAATGCACTTCAAGACACCAGTTATTGACCCTTACTGGAAGAAAGATAGCCTCTTTAACAAATGGTGCAGGAAAAATTGGCTTGCCACATGCCAGAAACTAAAACTAGATACATGTCTCTCACCATGTACTAAGATAAAATCAAAGTGGATCAAAGATCTAAACATTAAAACAGAAACACTAAATCTACTAGAAGATAGAATATGAAGAACTCTTGAAGACATAGGTGAAGGAAAAAAAATTTATGAACAGAACCCAGTCTGCACAGGAAACAATACAAAGAATCAGTGCTTGGGACCACATTCTATTAAAAGGCTTTTGCACAGCAAAAGAAATCACCAATAGAGCAGGGTGAAGACCCACAGACTGGGAAAAAATTTTTGCCAGCTGCCCCTCAGACAAAGGTCTAACATCTAGAATATATAAAGAACTCAAAAAAATCAACTCCCCCAAATTTAAAGACCCAATCCAAAAACGGGCATCTGAAATGAATAAACATTTCTCAGACGAAGAAATAAAAATAGCAAATAAATATATGAAAAAGTGTTCAACATCATTGGTCATTCGAGAGATGGAAATCAAAACAATGCTAAGATACCATCTCACTCCAGAAAAAACAGCTATTATCAAGAAATCAAACCAATAACAAGTGCTGGCAGGGCTGTGGGGAAAAAGGAACCCTCCTCCACGGGGAATGTATATTGGTCCGGCCACTGTGGAAATCAGTGTGGAGACTCCTCAAAAAACTACCACTAGAGGTTCCATTTGACCCAGCTATTCCTCTGTTTGGTACCTTCCTAGAAGAAAATCATCATACCACAGCAATGTATGCACAACCATGTTCATAGCAACACAATTTGTAATAGTTAAGTCTTGGAAACAACCTAAATGCCCAACAACTAATGAATGGCTAAAGAAGACGTGGTTTTTCTACACAATGGAGTACTACTCTGCCATAAAAAAGGATAAACTAGAGACATTTGTAGGTAAATGGATGCAACTTAAGAACATACTCTTAAGTGAAATAAATCAGACATTCATCGGTGCACGTCGAGTTGTTTCTCTGATATAAGAAATCATAAGTGTAAATAAGGACAAAGAGGTATAATAGATATTATGTTAAAAAAAAAGTATTCAAAAGAGAGAAGAACTAGATAGGGAAAAGGGGGAAAAGAAGGAAGGGAAAAAGAAAAGAAAGGAGAAAAAGAAAAAAATGTAAATAAACCTGTTGTAAATAGGGAAGGGTGGGGGAATGGAAGGGAGAGGTGGGGAAGAGGGAGGAAAACCAAGATATATCATGTACAGGTACAAAATAGCAATGTTGAATATGAACATTATGTATACAATGTGCCATTACATGTTCTTGGTTTTAAAAAAAAAAGACACCAATTATTGGGGCTGGGGATTTAGCTTAGTGGTTAGAGTGCCTGCCTTGCAAGCACAAGACCCTGAGTTCGAACCCCAGAACAACAACAAAAAAAAGACACCAGTTATTAAAATGAAAGGAATAGCTTTTCATGCCTGAACAACTGCCATTTCATATAATCAGCCCTGCAGAAGGCAATACCTTACTAGTCAACAGGGTTAAACAAAACAAAACAAAAACAGTAGTGATTTCACTTAAATTGCTCACTTACCAGACATGAAGTAGGGTTATAAGAAACCATGAATTGAATGTATCCGGCATCTGACACCCTAAAAATAACAATAAAATATAAGTAAGTGAGGGTTAAGAGGAGACATACTGACTTTTAAATACTGGGAAGAATTTGTTCAACTAAAATATATGGCAATATGATGTTTACTAGGCTTTTGCAGAGAAGAACTATGGAAACACATGGAAGCCCATAGAATGAAAGAAAACTGAACGCAGTCAGGCAAACAGCTTCTCATTTCAGCCCTGTTAGCACCTTGCTGCGTGACCCTGGCTGAATCACTTTTTCCTCTGAGTCTTAGTTTTCTCATTTTGCCTAAAGCAGCCTAGATGATTTCTAGGGTTCCAGTTCTAGTTTTTCTGGTCTCCTTTTCCTATCTTCTTCCTTTGAGGTGATCCAATGTGGTATGGTCACAGGTATGTTGAGCAATTTATTCAAATGAGCAAAAGAAACAAACAGGGCTCTTGGGAGCTGCCACTAAATAAGAAAGTAGATTATACTTAATGAAGGCCATTTATTGGTTTCAGATCCCACAAATCAGACATCCAGGCTTCTTAATTTTCAGGACTCTAAGAAATGCCTCTGGTTGGATGAGGGAATGCCTACTGAGTGTACATGGGCAAGGAGAAAAGCTAGGGCAAAAGGATGATGAAGAAAGAGAATCCCAGGCTGGGGATTTAGCTCAGTGGTTAGAGTGTTTGCCTCGCAAGCATGAGGCCCTGAGTTCGATTCCCGGTACCCAAAAAAAAAAAGAGAATCCCTGGGAAAGTTGGGCCTTCATGGTAGACTCTGTCCATCAGGGCAATGACTAGAAAGAAGTGGCATCTTCTCCCTTTCAGCAATCGGTGAATTACACAGTTACTAAATGATAACAAAGAGGAGTCACTAGGATGAAACAGGGCAGGACACGGAGAGGCACCATTACTAATAGGGAGCTGTAATTCACTGTGAGCTTACTGTGTGCCAGACTTTATAATAAGGACTTTCACAGGCATTAGAGCTCAATGAATCCTCCTAACAACCCTATAAGGGTACTGATATTGTCCCCATTGGACAGGTGAGAAAACTGACTCTTACAAAGATCGAGACTATTGCCCAAGATCATATAGCCATGAAATAAGACACTTAGGGTCACATCCCAATCTGCTTGATTCTGGATGTTATCTTCTTAATCACTACTCAATTACTTCATTAATACTAAGACTGGAAACCAACCCTCAGAAGGACCCACGACACATGCCAGGTCTGCCATTAGTAATGTTACTACATCCTCTCATATTTCTTCCTCATTTTAACCCTGAGGGAAAAATTATAATCCTCATTTTAGAAATGAGGAACCAGACTTACAGAGTCTAGCCAACTGTCATGGCATATGCCTATAATCCCAGCTCCCCGAGAGGCTAAAACAGAAGGATGGCAAATTCGAAGCCCACCTGGGCAACTTAGCAAGATTCTGTCTCAAAATAAAATAAAAAGAGGGTTGGGGATGTAGCCTAGCTCTAGCGCCCCGGCCTAGCATGCATGAGGGAGGGTTCAACCCTCAATCCCGAGTGGAGGGAGGGGAAGGGGCGAGCAACCTGCAGGCAGTCACGGTATTAACAAGCTAGTGATGAAGCTTGGGTCAGTGCAGGTCTGTTACAAAGTGACACCGAAGTACTCTGGGAGCGTACTGGGAGGTGCCCAGCAGCTGTCCAGTGGACTTCTGTTCCGAATCCAGCAGGAGGGAATGAAGGCTGGCCCGGCCAGCTGTACAGCTATTAAGACACATGCCATCTGTGAGGAGGCCAACCGCCCTCCACCTAGAACAAGAATAGCCTTGAGAAACTCTCAAACCTGGATCTGAAATTGAGTCTTTTATTGGACGCTAGAACAAAACATTAAAAAGAAAAGTTTTCTTGGAAGTCTGTCTTTCAATCTGGAAAATGAAATTTGGCTATTTCTAAAGGACAATCTGTTCAACTGCTACCTCTACATCAAAGCTTCTCAGCAGCCTCCAGGAGCCTGTCCAGTTTTCTCAGAGAGGGAATCAGTTCTTGGGCTGGAGAGCATAGACAGACAGACAGGCCAGCAGCTGGCCCTGGGTCACAATTTTCCCTTCTAGGGGTCAGCTCAGGGCTGGGAATGAGAAAAGAGCTGGCATATGGATGAGTCTGTACTACTGGGGTTAGAACAGAAAGCCACAGAGGAAAGCCCCAAAAATAAAACCCATGAATGTTGACAATAAGCAACTTAAAAATATAGCATCTTCTTTAACTCAATGAAACGTGTTTACATACTTGAGAGTTAAAACCCGTGCAGTGTTTTGCCACAATTATGGTAGTATTCACACATTTTAATACAGGGTTAGGCTGCCTATTTCAAAGCCCTGACTCTACTCTTACTTGCTATATGACTCTGGGCAAAGTCACGTAGCCTGTCAGTGCCTTGGTATTCTCTTCTGTGTAAATGGGGAGAACAAGATAATCTGCTTTATATAGCTTTTGTGAAGATTATATGAGAGAAGGCCTAACAAATGTTTAGCAAAATGATTAGTATTTAAAAGATAATAAATATACACAACTGTCCTTCAGTGAATTATTTAAATCTTAGGGCTTAAATTTTTTCAAAAATTTCACTAATTAGCCAAGTGTGATGGTACACACCTGTAATCCCAGCACTGAGGAGGCTGAGGCAGGAGGATCACTGTGGGTTTGAGGCCAGCCTGGGCTACAACGTAAGTTCAAGGACAGCCTGGACTACACAGGAAGACCCTGTCTCAAAAAACAAAAAAACAAAAAAAATCTTCACTAATTATTTAAGATTGTATCAAAAAAGCAACTGGGGTGAACCTCAACCCCGATGCAGAACTTACTCATCTCTAAGGTAATTAACTAGTCTCTTAGGCGCTAAAAACAAAATAGTCCACAGACAATCATCTGGAATTAAATATAAGCTCTACTGATTGGCCATCTCTGCTCCAAGCACTCTTCACAGAACTGATCTCCAAAAGACCAGTCAGCAACCCACCACATACTTGGTAAGCACACTCATTATGACAGATGAAGGACAGCATCAGAACACAGAAACAGCAGTGGCCACTGACATTTCTTACCACTCCAAGCCCCCAATACCTAGCTCTCTGAACCTAAACCTTTAAACACTGGTTCTGAGATGACACAGAGTCTAGAACTTTGGCATTTTATGGGAGACTGTTCAGGAGGTCAATGGGCCCAATATACTATGAATGAACAACTCATTCACATACAGTCTTCAAGAAATGGTACCAGCCCGGCTTCTGTTGGGGAAGGATGACACTGGCTAGCTGCCAGAGGCTCTCAATCCTCAGGCCTCTAAAGAGTCAAGCCCTATGGTATCTCACACCCAAGCAAACAACAGCCACTTGAAAGTTGTGGTCTTGGGAAGCAATATGCATTCCCTTCTCTTATTCTAAACCTATCTGACCTACTCATTAGAATCTAAGTCACAAGAAAGGTAATCTCATTATTTTACAGATTTTTAAACCCCTTGCCTCCACACAGTACTTTCCAAATTTGTTCCCTTTTTATTCATTAGCCACACTTTGGAACCACTTGGTTTGATTTTAAAACTTAATCTACCCATAAGTAACGAAGATGGACCACAAGGGAGCATAATACAAATGAACATTCTATGTGTCCTACTAGGCAGTTCTTTAAGTCCTAGAAAATCTGAAGAGTGATATCACTGAAAAATTTACTGCTATCTTAAGGTATCTACATTGAAAGACAAAGCTAGGAGAAAGTTCACTGAGATATATGTGCCATACTACGTACGAACATCAGTTTACAATACTAATACAACATTTCACAGAGGTAGTTTCATTTAAATATAGTAAAGCACAAAAATATTAAGATAGATTAAAATTTCTATGTCCCAGTTACTTTCATTCACAAAAACAATGTTTCAGTGGGGAAATCTCTGGATTTTAAGCCAGACAACAAAGGTGCAAGGCTTGGCTATGCAATCTTAGGCAAGTGACTTAGCTTCTTTAAGTCTCAACCATTACTTCTTTTTTTTTTTTTAAGTCTCAACTGTTTCCAAAAGCAAAACAAAAATAATCTGAGGCCTTCAGGCAGACCTCAAGATTTTATTACTCCTAAATGAAACAAATGTAAAAGCATACTACCATATACAAATATGTGCTGTTAGTATATAACAATTACAACTTTTATAACCTCTTTTTTTTTTTTTTTTTTTGGTGCCAGGGATCAAACTCAGGGCCTTGCGCTCACTAGGCAAGCACTCTAACTGTCTTAACCTCGTCTTAACTTTGTAGGTTTGCAAGCTCACTTCGGCAGCACATATACTAAAATATTAACTTTGTAGTTTGCAACCGGCTATGAATTAAAATATGACAATATTAACTTAAATATGTAGTAATAGTCCTACTATTTGATACTATATTAACCCAAGAACCTTCACTAATCAGAAGTTGGCTAAGACAAAGATAGCTACTAAACATTCTTTCAAAATAATTATAATAAATGTATATAATGTGAACATTTTATTATACATTAATAAAAAATTTAAAACAATTATAATACATTTCTGAATCATTTACTGACTCAAATATTAAAAGGATATCTGAGGATGAAGTTTTTATTTAAAAGATCTGATGGGAAATATTTAAACACAAGAGTTCAAAAAGCCATCTAAGAAAAAAACAGCTTTTAGTATTATTTCTGTATCATGTTAAAAAAAAAGCGTATTTTCTTTCAATTTCTACTAAAATGAGAAATTGCTGGACTTTACAAAGCAGAAAATTTTCTTTCCTGCATATAAATAAATAAAAAATAAAAGTGGGCAATAAATTGAAATTTTTACTATCAACCTGCTGAAACAGTGAAATAAGCAAAACTTGTATTTTATTCTTAAAAACAAAAAGTTACTAAATAAAATGAATCTAGCTTTCTTCACTGTTAACATAATTATGTGTAAATATTTTTTGTCAGAGAGAAATATCAGGCGTACATACCTGTGCTTTGAGGAGATGGCTGACACCATAGAAGTATACGGTATCCATTTCCTTTTACAAGGTATAATCACAACATAGGGTAAATGTTTAAATTTTTAAAAATTTATTACAGTAAAAGACATATTAACATTAATCTCCTTCAAAATACTTTCACCCTTGCTTCAAACACACTGGTCCCATCCTTCTTGCCACTTTGTGAAGCAATTCTGGAAGTCTTCTTTCACAAGTGTCCTTACAAGGCATGATTAAAAAAAATAAGGTGAATACTGCTATCAAGTGCCACCCAAATAAAAGGCAAGGTTAAAACATTACAGTGTATCCTCATCTACCTGAGTCATCAGATCTGACATTACGAGACTTCTGGTTCTTCCCCAAAGGCAAAGTGCCCATGAAAGGTAAATGTGTTGAATACATTCGGGACATAAAGGCACCCGCAAGAGTGCAACTAAAGATAGTCATGAAAGAGGACTTTCAGAACTCCTTTAGAAAGTGAAAAGAATGATGGGATAGGGGGCCAGGGATTTAGCTCAGTGATTAGAGGGCTTGCCTTGCAAGCACAAGGGCCTGAGTTCGATCCCTGGCACCACCAAAAAAAAAAAAAAAAAAGAATGATGGGATAAGTGTGTTCAAAATGAAGGATGTATTTTGAGGGTGATTAATGGCAATAGGTCTTTTATTGTAATAAAATTTTTTAATTTAAACATTCATCGTATTTTTCAATCATACCTAGTACACTGTGTCACTGCAAATGGCTTAAATTTTCCTAGTAGTTTTAGAAGTACCTGGTTTAATTAACTTTATTAATAACTACAATAGATTACAGCATCAAAATGAATATTGTATTGATACAATTGATGACTAGTGATAATCTAATCCAATAAAACCCTTTTGAAAGGCAATTATCAATGGGATATAAATAATAAAATTATATAAGCCTTCTAATCATTAGTCCATTAATAGAAAGAAGAAAAATCATAAGGCTTATTCAAGGATTAACTCAACAATTAAGAACCAAAAACAAAGGAGGATTGATTGGCAAAAAGTCTAGGTGAAAATGCTAAGTAAAAGAGGTACATATATTACAAGTTCTTTGACATAAAAGGTGTGTGTGTATAAGGCCAATGATAACGTCAAAGTGCTAGACAAAGTTTTTTCAAATGTGTTAAATCTTTTTTTTTACTTGTTTGCTTTCTTTGAGAGGGAGTCTTACTATGTAATTCAGGCTGGACTTGAACTCATGATGATCCTCCTACCTCAGCCTCCTGAGTGCTGTATTACAGGTATGTGCCACCACATCCAGCTAAAATGTTTTATTTATAGGTTTCTTTTGTTTTTTACATTAAGAAAAACACCTTGTTTATATAATTTGTACAGGAAAAATCATTTCACTAGTGACTTACTAAAAAATGTCCAAAGCCAGGTGAGTGGTACATGCCAATAATCCCAGCACTCAGAAGACTGAGGCAGGAGAATCTTGAGTTCAAGGCCAGCCTAGACTACACAGCAGACCTTGTCTCAAAAACAAAACAAAACAAAACAAAATGGGTTGAGGATTTAGATCAAGTGGTAGAGCACTTACCTAGAAAGCACAAGGCCCTGAGTTCGATCCCCAGCACCCCCCTAAAATTTATCCTATTAAAATGTAACCATAAAGATAAAAAGTAGACTCATTTTCCTTTTCAAAACTATGAAATAGTAACTTACTTAGAAAGAATTCCTCGAAGTCAGTTTTCTCCACACAGCTAGTGTACATGCGCAGGGCTGCAATCTTAATCTTCTAGATAAAGAGAATGAAACCAAACTCAAGACATGACCAAGTGGATGTTCTAGTATCATTAGATATGAGTTACAGAAACTTACATTTCTTCAACTAGAAGGGTCCAAACCTGTCTTTGTCTCTAGGCAATTTAAACTTATATAGGTATTTTCCTTTTCTTAAAGCTAGCCATTCAAATGAACTTTATGCAATATTCACATTTTAGGATTTTACATGAAAACACTGGACGTTTTCTCAATATTTAATGAAATATGTCCTTAATTCCAAATCATTTCAACACATTTGTTCAGCATTATCTACATTAACTCTTTGTATTCTGAAATCTCTATTATTTAATAATTGCGCATACTTCTAACCAAAATCAAACAAAAACATTTAACCCTTTAATCTTTCTTCAGAAGCCCTACTAATTAGTCTAAAAGTGTTGGTGCTTTTGGGGGGGGGTATTTTTTTTTATATTATCTTTAGTTTTAAATAGTCTGTGTTTATACACGTAATATTGTATATTCTTTTTTTCTGGTGCCAGGGATTGAACTCAGGGCCTTGCACTTGCTAGGTGAGCACTCTAACCACTGAGTTAAATCCCCAGCCCCTCTACTGTATATTCTAACAAAGGTTTCTAATGAATATAAAATACAGTACAAGGATCAACCTTGTACTTCACTGGAGACAGTGCACTCTCCAAAGCACTAAGAATTCTCTCAGGATCTTGACAGGAGTGGTCCTTTTATTTTATTCACTGAATAGTGCTCTCTTGGGCAGCACATATACTTTATTCACTGAATAGCATAAGTGACACTTGTTTACTGTATATAAATTATGCCTTAATAAAAATAAATCTAAAAATAAAAATTAAGAATTGAATTGTAAGTCTGAAGGCCAACTCAGTGCTACAGGAACAGATATTTTAAGGACCTTTACAACACTTCATTAAGGAACTGGGCATTAAGGCGCATGCCTGTAATCCCAGGACTCTGGGAGGCAGAGCAAGGGATCACAAATTCAAGCCCAGCCCACACAAATTAGCAATTTAGTGAGACCCTGTCTCAAAATAAAAAATAAAAAGAGTTAAGTATCTAATTCAGTGCCCTGAGTTAAGTCCCCAGTACTGTAAAAAAAACACAAACAAATACGATCACTAAGGATGCAACTAAACATATTAGCACACCAACAAAAGGCTTGTGGAAGTTAGTTTGTTTTTTTCCCTTAAAATGACAGGGAAAAGGGCTGGGGATTTAGCTCAGTGGTCAGAATGCTTGCCTAGCAAGCACAAAGCCCTGAGTTTGATCCCTAGCACAAAAAAAAAAAAAAAAAAAAAAAAAAAAAAATAGGGTAAGGCCCTGAATTTGATCCCCAGCAGCTGACCCCCACCAAAAAAAAGATAGGGGAGGCCAGGTATAGTGGTACACGCCTCTAATTACCAGCACTCAGAAGGCTGAGGCAGGAGGACTCCTATGAGTTCAAGGCCAGCCTGGGCTACAGAGCTGAGTTCAAGGCCAGTTTGAACTACATTGCAAGATCCTGTCTCAAAAAAATAAAATAAAATAAAATAAAATGACAGGGAAAGTTACAAACTCAAATCTAGGTACAAAAAACAAAGATGCACTGGCTAAGAATGGCACAACAATTAAAGAAAAGCAATGTAGAAATTAGTACAGCTATTACGAAGATTCACCAATGATAAACTACACCCAATACTACATAACATTCATATTGTCTACATTCTCTAGAGTCCATTCAACTATGTTTCTGATGAGCAGAAATATCCATAAGAAAGATTCGCTGTGCAGCCCTGAGAGGGTCTAGGGGTGGCAGGGCAGCAACACACAGGCCTGAGGGATTCCAGACAAGCGGCAGGGCAGACCCTGAGTGACTGGAGGGGGAGGAGGCTGCCAGGCCACAGGCTGACACAAAGAGAATGAAAGTCGACAATCTCAAAAGTATAAAAATGGGTTTGTGAAACAGGATCTGACAATCAAACTCTTAGTGATAATCGACAAAGGAATTGTGAATATTTTGCTGACAGCCTTTTTGAGGATGCTCAGAGGGTTGGAACCAAATGCTTATGCCCTACCGAACAGAAGAAACAGGTACATGTTAAGTACAGAAATACGGAAAAATGGATTCACAGTCAATGATGACTTTAGAAGTTATTCTGATGGTACAAGTCAACAGTTTCTGAACACCATCAAAAAAGGGGAATTACCTTCAGAGTTACAAGGAATTTTTGATAAAGAGGAGATGAATGTTAAAGTTGAAGATAAGAAGAATGAAGTATGTGTGCCTACGAAGCCTGCATGTCAGCCCTTCTTGGGACAAGGGCACAAACTGGAAAGTGCCACATCAAAAATCGTTTCTAAAACAAAGACTATTGAAGCTGAAAGTAAAAATAATTTGTCTGCTGTTTCGCTGAACAACTTGGAGCCCATCACTAATACACAGATATGGTTAGCCAATGGGAAAAAGATGGTCCAGAAATTTAACATTTCTTGTAGGGTGAGTCACATCAAAGACTTCATTGAAAAACACCACAGGTCTCAGAGAAGACTGCCCTTCTTTCTGGAAACAGCACTTCCTTTCCTAAGGTTGCTGGATGAGCCACTCACCCCGGAGGAGGCAGATTTACGGAACACTGTAATCATTCAGAGACCCCAAAACCACTGCTGAGCCAGAGAGACTAGAAATTTTGCAGAAAAATGATGGTTGGAAGTGGACGTGCAGAAGTGGGAGAAAGGAGAAGTCAGATCTGCTGGACTTTTGGTTCTAGTAATATTTAATTCCCTCCTGATGAGAGGAGTTTTAGTAATTACAAGTTAGCAAGTAACATAGGACTGCAAGTATATTTATCACACTTTCTTCCAAAAAGCTACTCAGAAAGAAAAATACACTTATTTTCAAATACCAATTAATCAACATAAAATATATTAAATAACTGTATGTTTTAGAAACTTAATATGGGCTAGGCATGGTGACGCACACCTGTAATCCCAACATTTGGGAGGCTGAGGCAGGATGATCACTGTGAATTTGAGGCCAGCCTGGGCTACCTAGTGAGTTCAAAGACAGCCAGAACTACATTTGAGATTATATCTCAAGCAAACAAACAAATAAAAAATCTTAATACGGTGTAAATGAACAAAAATGTTGATAACATTAGTTGCCCAAACACCATTTCCAAACAGCCGGTATTTAAATGTTGGCTATCTCAGAATTTTAAAATAGCAAAACATTAAAAATTATACACTGCAGGTTGAAAAAGCATCAATGTAATTATTTTGTAACTCAAATATAATCAGAAGTCTGGGATGAGCTGAGTATGGTGCACCCTATATTGTGAATTCAAGGCTAGCTTTGGTTCCCATAGCAAGACCCTGTCTCAAGGCCAAAAAAAACTCTAGAATGACCTGTTTTCACCACAGCTGTGTCTAAACCTTAAAGTGTTCTCAGTTTTCACTCTGTGCTAGCAAGATATACTCAGATATTTATCTGACAGCAGTATATAAATTGTATTTTCACTTAGAAATAAAATTGTGCAGTTTAGGAAAAAAAAAGACTTACGGCTCTATAATTAAGATTTGCTTTGATATCTATTATATCATCAAAGATTTTAATCAAAAAATTAGGAGAAAAGTGAATATATAACAAATTGAATTCAGATTACCTATTTGGAGAGTAAACCAGCAATTAGAAGACCATATTTAAATTAAATCCATGGTAAACACTAGAAAAGGTCAAATTACATTTAGACGCAAACAGAATACCATAAAAACAATAGCAGAAATTTAAAAATTTGAAAAGAAAAAAAATACAGAATGTGGAGTTCTTTGAGACAGACATCCAAAGGATCCACATCTGCTTGGGTTGACTCAGGAGGCAAAAGACCGCTAACTCCAAGGAGTCAAAACATCTTGAAGACAGGATGTTTTGCCAGCTTAGGCAGAGATGGACCTTACTGGAAAACAAGGAAGCTCCCTAGGAAACAATCAGATAAAAGTTATTCAGCCATACTGTCACCATGCCTTGCTACCTGCCTTGCTAACCTAAAATAAACATCTGCACTCAGCAGAACTCTACGCCTTTGTTACTCCTCAATAAATCTAGGGGTTTGAGTCAGTTTGGGGTTTCATTCCATTCTAGTGCCCCTCCACACAAAGATATTCCCTGTCTCTCATGTCTTCATTTATCTCTATCAGGGTTTGCCAGCTCAAACTCAGCAACAGAAAATGAAAGAAGCTAGCTAACTCTTTAAAGTATCAATAAAGCCAGACCCATTGTCCCAAACCCATAATCCCAACTACGCAAGTGGTTGGGGCAGGGGGATCAAAAAATTCAAGGACTTGTCTTAAAAATAAATAAATATAGTACCAGGGATGAGGCTCAGTAGAAGTGCACTTGCCTAGCATGAGGGCTTCTAAATTCAAACTCCAATATCACACACACACACACACACACACACACACACACACACACGGAAAGAAAATTAGTTACACTGATGGAGAGAGTGAGAGAAAAAAATGTAAATTTTTAAATTACCAGTATCCAGAGAGAGGACATCATTAATATTCTAAAGACACGCATGGGATAATAAAGGATTATTATGAATAACTTTGGCCAATGAATGTGTTATTTAGATGAAACACTAATTTATTGAGTACCAAACTCAGTTCACAACACTGGTCTGGATGCTAACAACACAAAGGTAAACCAAATGAATAAAAATTCCTTCCCTCATGGAGTTACTGGTCCAGTCCAACTATAGACAGATTTATAATTTTAACCAAAATTCCTAATTGCTCATTTCTTTTTTTTTCTAAAATCCTGCAGTTTCTTTCAGGTTCCTCTATATAGAGTCCTCTAGGTTCACAATTAATGCCTCTACCTTTGGAAAGGCAGACTTGCCTCCAAGGCCGAAGTCTTTCCTTGAGAAGGAAGCCTTCCCCACACAACATGCTCATGAAAAGCATTCATTACAAATAATACAGACCTTACCAGATTGGCTGGTATATTTATACAGTGTTCATACTGTAGCAGTCAGGAGCATTTTATAGTTCTTCACTTTTCCTGCAGCAAAGCCAAGCCTTTATACTTGGGTGAGCCATTTTCCTGGACAAATCTTTAAAGTAAGTCCCTAAAGACCATCACACAGCCACTGGAAATAACAGCTGGAAAGAACCTCTTGAAGAGTAATGCATTAATGTAAGTTAAGGAGGTAGATGGACTAAATTTCCAAGCCAGTCAATACAAGTTGTTCTGGTCCTTGGATGACTTAATGTTTATTTCATTCTAACTTTGGAAGCCTTCATCAGGCTACTTGACTAAAACAGAAGCACCTACAACAGCTTTAGGAATGAAAATCTACCCTCCTACTGATACATTTTCTTGTCTTCCTACAAGATGAAAAATGAATGTAGTGAAAGGCTGGCACTAACAGCTGTGTGAGAGCTGGAAAGGGCTTTTTAGTCACTTGAAGCTTCTATTCTGTACTAGAATTCCTTCTCCAGCATTCTTGACTCATGATCAACAATCTGGGCCCCTGTTCAAATAAGATCAATGACCATGTAAGGCTGGCTATCTATCCTACTGGAAGACAATTCTGATGAGATCTCTGCTTTATTGGACCTAAATCTGTTTCATGTAACATTCATTAAACATTATTCTGCCCATCGGAATACCTTAGATTAAGTCTTTCTCTTTCTTTTTATTTTCTATATTTGCCCCTGAAATACTGAGAAGAGTTATTGTTATCTTCTCTTTTCCAGGCTAAGCATCCTATTTCCTGCAACTATTCTTCATTACACAGTTTCTGAAGCTTTTACAAGGTTCACTGCCCACCTCTGAATATATTCCAGTTTGTCAGTGTCCTTCAGAAAAGGAAAAAACTTCTGGCTTAATGCTACAACAGAAAGTATTTATGGCATGTGGCAAAATATGATATGTGCTGTCCTTTCTTACATGATACTGCTATACAAATATGATGAAAAACAGAGCCAGCCCATGGTGGTGCACACCTGTAATCCTCAGGAGGCTGAAGCAGGAAGACTGCTGCCAGTTCAAGCCCAGCCTGGGCTACATAGTGAGACCCTGTCTCAAAAAATAAACAAGCAAAAACAAATATGAAAAAGAATAATTATTTTAAAATAATCATATAAAAAGGAAAAGCAACACTGAAAATCCTAAATATGATCCTTCAAGAAAAATGAGAACTATAGATGAAAACATTAAAGAAAAATATAGAGAAAAGATAGTTGATACTACTGACATGGACAAACAAACAGGCATCTTACTCCCTAATCAAATACTTGTGAAAACACAAAATAAAGAATTTTGCCAATGCAATCCAATAGATTTCTTGGTCAACACTGCTGAAAAGGGCTTTCCATTTTTTTAAAATGGAAAGTTATACCTACATCTTATACCAAAAGTATACTAGAATGATATATTTTGATATTATGATGTCACAAATTTAAAAATGAAATTATAGAAAGTGGATACTGCCACACACAAAAGATTTTTAAAATGCAAATATTACGGATTTAGTTGAGGTCACAGAGGGAACCAAGAAAAATCAGAGGCTAACCTAAGTTAAAAAAGTGAAAAATTTTCCAGATAATTTAGTAATCCTCCATGTGGTAGCGAATTTCCCCCTGAAATTATTAAAAAACAGTAGACAAACCATATGGTAGCAACTAACTAGAACCCAATCACTAAGTAATTAACAAAACAGTAAATATCTCTCTTTTCTTTCTGCTTCCATTTCCTTCTTCTTTAAATTTCTAATTTTCAAACCAAATATATACTTTAAGTTTTTAAATCCAAATGTCATAATCACCTTTTCTAATATAGAGGAAAAGAGTCTCATTAATAACATGCAGTGAGGCCTATTAGGAAGAGAAGCCATCATAAGAAACCAAAAGTAAAGTCAACATTAAAGCTGAAATTCTAATTTGAATCCAACTTGTTAAAATGGTGTAACTGGCATGACTTGTTTGTTTTGAGAAAAATTATGATATTTTCTAGAAAAGTCTTCCCTACTGTTTTGTGTTGGCTTGTTTTGATACATAACATAAACAATTAAGCTTCTCCAATATGCTAGTAACCCTAAATGGCATAAAAATACTGAGCTATTTAATGATGAAAGAAATTGAAGTAATAGGTGATAAATAGGCTGAGAAGAACTGAACCTCTACTGCTTTATTACTTAAATTCATTAGAGGTATTATTAAAAAGCCTAACAGTAATATATACCTGATGCAAAGAGGTACTCATTTATTCCCAGCAACTAGTACATAACAGCTATGTGCTAGGCCAAAAATTGACTAGGAGTGATAGAGTTAGCAAATATCTCTCTATAATAAATTGGTAATAAGTCATAGGATCAATTTTAATAAAGCTACTTAGTTGTAAAATTTTGAAGTCATAACAATGACCTAGTGAAAATCACTAATGAAATGGCTTCATCAGAGAGCAATGCTTCCTGAAGAGTGCTGCTCATCAGAACACCTGGCCCCTCTGATCCCTTAGAACTCATCTATATAGCAAATCATGTAGCAAGGGCCTGAGACGTCCCGTCTTCTGTACCTGTCACTGTAAGATACTTACAAGGAATCAGACTGGGAAGTATTTGGAAGTGGGGGGTGAAGGAGTGCATCTTGTAGAAATTCTCAAAATAATGTAGGAAGTTCATAAAAGCAAAGAAACTTTAACAAAAAAATCTACGATGCAAGCCGGGCACAGTGGTGCATGCCTGTAATTCCAGCACTTAAGAAGCTGAGGCAGGAGGATTGCAAGTTCCAGTCTTACATGGGTAAATTAGCGAGACCTTATCTCAAAACATATAAAGGGGTGGGGATATAGCTCAATGCGAAGGCCCTGGGTTTGATCCCCACTAATGGAAAAAAAAAATCTGTGAGAAATAAAAAGGACAAGTACGTTGTGTTAACGAAATGCAATATTGAAACAAAAGCCATGATGAGATCATTAAGCCCATTGTATAAAGATACATTCTGAGTTATAACTCAAAGACACAACTAGAAAAATAAAAAAGAAAGAAAAATGAAAAAAATAAAAATAAAAATAAAAAGGACAAGTATAAAGAAAAATAAGAAGCACTTGAAAGACTTTACCCATTTACTGTATTTCAAAGGTCCCGTGAATCCCATGGCTTCTATTATCTTTGTGAAGGCACCAACCTTTTCCTCAGCTGGCTGTGGGGAATCTCTGGTGGTTGGAAGCTATTAAGACAAAAAGAAAGAAACCAAAATTAATTGCAAAAAAAATTTTAACAGGGTCACTTTTGTTCCTTGTGAGAGGGTATTTTATTGCTTAGGATTTTGGGGGGGTGCACAGCTGGGGATCAAACTCAGGGTTTTGTGCTTGGTAGGCGAGTGCTCTACCACTGAGCTGAATCCCCAACACTGCTTAGTTTTTAGAATTCTTACTTTTCAGTCTTCTAGGCATCATATCATACACGCAAACCCATTTGGAATGGTATCTAATAGATGTTTCCCAAATTACAGAGTAAGACATACCCACCTCCGTGACCATGGGTTTATGAACCAATGTCTATGAAATCATGTATTTGGGGTATCAGAGGAAAAGTTCTAACAAAAAGAGTACTCTTAAAAGGAAATTTTGCTGGCCATGGAGGCACATGTCTGCAATCCCTGCTACTTGGGAGGCTGAGGAAGGAGGACTACAATTTCAAGTCCAGTCTGAGTAACTTTGTGAGACCTTATCTCAAAACTAATAATCTTTTGAAAAGGCTGGGGATGTAGCTCAGTGGCAGAACACTCCTGGCCTTGATATCTAGTACTGCAAAAATAATGCAAAACAAAACAAACCACAAACAAAATAACACACTTTTTTTTCCCCCGCGGTGCCAGGGATCAAACTGAGGGCCTTGTGCTTGCGAGGCAAGCGCTTTAACCACTGGGCTAAGTCCCCTCCATGAATAAAATTAAAGGGTATCTTCTTTGCTTGTTTGAGACAGGGTCTCACTATATAATTCAGGCTGCTCTTGAACTGACTATGTAGTCCAGGCTGGCCTCGATCTCGTGGCAATCCTCTGCCTCTACCTTCCAAGTGCTGGAATTAGAGACATGCCTCACCACACCTAGCATAATAAAAAAGTATCTTGATCCTTGTTTCCCAAAAAACAATTCTGAGAAGAGGAATGTTCTTTGTTTATGGGTGTAAAAGGAAAAGGAGAGAAAAACACTATCGGAAAGCAAACAAACATCATCCAAAACTACAATCAACCAAAGCAAGCATCAGGTAAACATTTTTAAACACTTATATTCTTAAGTATAACAAATTTTGTTAATGAATAAAAAACATATAGATCTTATACTCTGAAAAGAAACCCTAAGGAAAACCTAAATGCTAAGTCTCTCTAAAGGAGTATCTAATAAAAACTTCTCTAAAAGTTAAATTACTACCTTATTTTTAACTTGTACAAAATTCATAAAGATTTTTTTCCTCTAACGTGCTTTCCAAAAAAAAGTACAGTGGAAGAAACACATGACGTAAGCTCAGAAGACTTAGGTTCAAATATTCAGTTGGCCTATTACTTACCACCCTTTGTGACCTTCGGTAAGTCACTCTAAATTTCTGAGTCTCACCTTCTACATCTACTTAAACTCCATCCCTCACCTCACTAACAATTCTGCTGAAATCCAAGTAAGAACATCTACCTGAAAGCACTTTATAAACAAAAAGCTCTAATAATCCTCACCTTAGTTGTGATGTGATACTTCCTCCTCAGCTGTATGTCTATTCCAGGAACCTGTTCTGATCCACCACAGTTTAGGGATTGGCTCATCTGGGGCCACTAGGGGACCAAAAAAACCCCCCAAAAAAACATGTAAGCAACACTGAATATTCATTCAGAGGGCTAATCTGAGCAGAGCTTCTTCAAAGTAGAGACTGCAGGACCTATCCAACCGTGCTTAGCTCAGTTCATGGTAATCAATTACCAAAAGGATCCAAGACCAGTATCTGGAATGGTATCTGGTACACAACAAACACGCAATAAATATATATTAAATACTAGAAGAAATAAAAAGATTCCATCCTGAAAACATGGACCTAAATTTGAGTAAAATCTAGGAAACAGAATTATGATATCTATTTAAATATTAGTAGGACTGCAATATATGGGAAGAAAAAAAAGACACCAATTTTTCATTTAAAACCTGCTTCTGGGCTGGGGATTTGGCTCAGTGGTTAGAGTGCTTGCCTTGCAAGCATAAGGCCCCGAGTTCAATACCCAGCTCCAAAAAAACCAAAACAAAACAAACAAAAAAAAAAACAAAAAAGAAAACCTGCTTCTGTCACCTACACCTTGAGGTAATGAGCAATTTACTGAACTTCAGTGACAGTGAAGATTTAAGGAGACAATTACATAAAGGGACTCTCACAAAGTACATACTCAGCAATCATAAAGTATCTATCATTACTACCAACATCATCAACATCATTGCTCAGATCATAACTGTGGTCCTACATTCACACACTGCACTTTAAACAATCTGTCAATATAGAAGCCACTATTTACAATTTTAATGTGCCAAGTACTATGCTAAGTATTTAACATATATTTCCTTTTTGCTTTTTCTTTCTTTTTTGGGGGGGCAGTACTGGGATTAAACTCAGGACCTTTGCACTGAGGAACATCTCAGCCCTTTTTTCATTCTTTAATTTGTAACAGGGTCTTGCTAAGTCACTAAATTGCCCAGGCTGTGCTCAAACTTGCTATCCTCCTGCCACGGCCTCCCAGAATGCTGGGATTACAGGTATGCACTGCCACACCTAGCTTTAATCTTCTTCACAACTCTATTAGATTGGTTTTCTTATAATTAAGAACAATACACACAGTTTTGAAAATAAATTCCTAAAGGGAAAACTACATGCAAGAGATCTTCATTGTGGCATTAATCACAAGAGTGAAAACTACAGGAAAAGTGCAGTAAGGAGATGGTTAATTAAGGTTACAATCACTTAATGGAAAATCAGGTAACCATGAATAGATTTTTAAATACATTTGGGGGGGTGCTGGGGATCATTAAATAGATTTTTAATAGATATTTTAAAAGCAGTTTCAGGTTTGCAGCAAAACTGAGCGGAGAATACAGAATTTCAATATAGCCTCTCCCACCCACAAACACAACTTCCCCCATGATCAACATTCTACGACAGAGTAGGATGTGTTATACTCTGACACACCACTAATTCTACGACAGAGTAGGATGTGTTATACTCTGACATACCGCTATTACCCAAAGTCCATAGTTTACATCAGAGATTATTATCTTTAACACAAAAAAACTAAAATATAGATAAAACTATAAGCAAAAACATGAATGTGTATGGATAAGCCATGGAAGCAACACACAGAAATGAATCAATCATACTTATGAATAACAGGTGTACATAATAGCGCACATCTATAATCCCAAGACTCCGGGAGAGGCTGAGACAGGTAGATCACAAATTCAAGCCCAGCCTGGGCAACTTAGTAAAACCCTGTTGCAAAATTTTCAAATTTTAAAAAGGGCTGGGGATGTAGCTCAGTGCAAAGGCCCTCAATACCCAGTACTGCCCCTGCAATATATATAAATATATAAATAAAACCAGGCTGGGGATCTAGCTCAGCAGAACACTTCCTTTCACATGGGAGACCTTAGGTTCAATCTTCAGTACCACTTCAAAAAAAAGGAAAAAGAAAAAGAAAATAAGAAATTATGGTAAGTTTAGGAATCCAGTTTCTAAACTCTCAGTAGAGTTCTATTACTTTTATAATAAAAAGAGCAGGGAGGGAACAGGAAGAGAGTTAATCTTCAAACTCTGGTTTATTTCAAGACAGAAGGGACACATGGAATAAAAATGATTTTCCTCTTTAGTCTTAATAAAGGAAAAACAGAAGTCCTAATTGTGGAACATAACTATTTACATTTCTTTCCAAACAAGGATACTGAAAAGATTAGCTGATTCTTCTGGTCAATCCCAGGGACATTTACACTTTAATTCATAATCATCAAGCAGGCTCTGCAAAGCACAAACTAAATAGACAGCACCTCCCACGTCATCACATACATCAACATAATGGTCCATCTAGAACATTAAGCACTGAAAGTGGTTCAAAGAACACAACCAAGAGCAGTTTCAACAAGCTGTGCTTTAGGCTGAGTCCTCTTCTGTGAGAATATATGATCTTTCTCTTTTCCCACAGCTTCAGGAGTAATCAATGGATTCCTTCTAGGGCTGCTCCATCACCTGCTGTTATTTCTGTCCTGCCACTATTCATGATTTTCACATTTCGTGCTATATTGAACTACTGAAGTACCTATGTCTCTTGTACAAAAGACAACAACTAGGTTTCCCACTCTTACGTATAACACACTTTGCTGCTCACTCTCACTTGCCCCCACAAAAGGATTAACTCAACCCTTACAGACTTAAATTGTTAATTTGTTTAAATTGAAAAGATATCAATAAATAATTTTTCGTAAATGAGAAAAAATACCCTGAAATACCCAAATGTCACTTTTTCAAAACAGCTTTTCTGACCACCTTATCTAAAAATCTTCTTTCCATTCCATTATTCTCTACTATAGTAGCGGCCTGTTCATTTCTTTCATTGTACTTTTTATAATGTATAATTATAATTTATTTATATATTTACTCATTTTCTACCACCAGTACCAGTTACATGAGGGTAAGAACTAGGTATATTATCAGAACCAAGAAGTGTTGCACATTGGGAAACTCAAACATTTAATGAATGAACAAATGTACCACCTGTACAACTTTTATTTCTAATTATTTCCTTCCTGTCCTTGCCCACACACACATCACACATATATGCTTCATTGACCTAACCTGAACAAAATGCTCAGGACATGCCAACTCTTGTGAGGTTTGGGAATAGAAACAGAATCTCAAGGAGTTCATCATCATGTGGAGAAGAGAAAAGAGATTTACCCTATGTGGCAGACTTATTGTGGTCAACTTCAGCCAGAACGCCCAGCTGGACTGAGTTGATGTGGTTCTGGGCATAGAGGATCTACCTGAGGATTGTTACTAACACCAATGTAAAGCAGAATGGGAGCAGAAGCTAGTTGGCAAGCTGTTTCCCAGGAGAAGTTCTGCTGCAGCTGGTTCTCCTGAAAGGAACTCGGCTGTTCTCATCAAGGAAGGTGCTCAGGGCCTTGATGTCATCAAGGATGGCTGCTGTTGTTGCTTCGGGGGAGCTCTGGTCTTCATCTCTGCTGCAACCATCATATCCTGGTTCCAGTAAAGATTTCTTCAGCCATCATGTGCAGACATGGACTTACATGGGACAGTGCTGTGGGCTCCCAGCCCTTGATTGGATCTTTCGGGTCTCCAGGGCCTAGACAGACATTCGGCACTTCCTGCATTTGGCTTGTGGTTGAATATTATAACTTATAAATGTCCTCTATTAAATCTGCTCTCTTATAAACCACTGACTCTAGAAAATCTAACTAAGATACCCTACAATAAACAGAACCAATTATCATATAATTGTTAGCAAGGAGTTAGAGCAATAAAACTCTCATACAGTACTGGGAGTATAAAACATTACAGTCGCTTCAGGAAAATATTTGGCAGTATCTACTTAAGCAGCACTTAGGTACAACCTGTAAATTCAGCAATTCCACTTCTGAGTATACACTCCACCAAATTGTACAGATATATTCACCAAAACACACACAAAAAAATTCACAGTAGTACTACTTCATGAAAGTCCCAAAATGGGAAACAATCCAAATATCCATCAACAGAACGAATAAATGAATTGCAATATAGTCATATACTAAAATACTATCCAAGAAAAAAATATTACTACAAAGAACAACATGGATGAATCTCTAAAACAAAGCTGAATGATAGCAGACAAAAACAGAGACTACATAGTGTATTTTTATTTATTTGTTTTAGTGGTCCTGGTCTTGCACATACATACACACACACATGCATGCATGTGTGCATGCACATTTATTTATAGCCTCTCATTAACAGGAATATATAAGATGTCACTCTTATTTTTTGCTTCCAAAAGATTCTGAAAAAGGCCTCCTTAAAGAGAGAAAAGGGGGGTGACAGACAGACTCAAGTAATTCTTAAATGTCATGTCGGGGGGGGCAGTGTTATAGTCTACTAAAACTAGAAGCTCCACCAGGGCCCAGTCCATCTTATACTCTTTTTATTTTCCAGCCCAATGTTCAACACCATTCTGGGCATGGTCTTGGTACTCAATAAAAACTAGGTAGATATATTTTGTGCTTTTTTCAAAGAGTAGGACAACTTGGAGAAGGTCCAAAAAAGAACCACAGGAATGATCAAAGGGATGAATAAAAGGTCCTAGTGGAAAGGTTAAAATGAATTGAAGTGTTTAGTTTGGAGAAAAGGCAACCAAAGAATTAAGCTTAGAATAACAACACTTGAGCTGGAAGAAAGCTCAGAGGTCTTCTAGTCCAAAATTTTCACTTCACAGATGAGGAAACTAAAACCAAGGGAGAGGCTGCAACATGGTTAGGACTAATTTTTTTTTTTAAGTTTCACTTTATACAGTGAGGCAAAAATTCACCCAAGTAGCATGAACATAAATAGCAACAAAAATAGCAGTTACAACTCACTGAGAATTCCCTATATCCCCGTATATGCTTTGTGTTTTACTTATTTGTCTCACAACAACCTTGTAAAACAGAAACTGTTTCTTTCCCACTCTAGAAATTAGGCCACTAAGGTCCAAAAAAAGTTCATTAAGAAGTAAAACATACTTAAAAGTATAGTCTCTCCTCTATACCAAGCTGCCTTCAAAAACCTGAGTAGAGTTCAACAACACAGGTTTAGGCATCTCTATTTCTAAATACTATTTTCTAATAAAAGGAACCAGAGCTCCTTAGAGAAATGATTGAATCTAGGGCAAGAGCAAAGAAAATACAACATGAAACTGAAACAACTTGTGGTGCCAGGAAATAAGGGAGTGTTTAAAAATGATGGGGACATGTAAAAAGGAACTTGAAGGAGTTCCCAAGAGCCAAAACTGGGACAATTTATCTGATCAAGAAAATAACTAACTAGAGGTTGGGGATTTAGCTCAGTGGTAGAGCATTTGCCTAGCAAGCACAGGCCCTGAGTTGGATCCCCAGCACCACCCCCCAAAATAACTAATTAGAAAATAGATTATAACTCACGGATGAAAATAAACACCCATGAGCTCATATTGATAAATAATTGAGAAAATAAAGAAGGGGAAATAAAGTGACAGCTCCTCTTTTCAGAAGAACTCCAGTTAATAAATACAGGAATGGCAGAAATAACACAAACACCACAGTTGCTTAGTCAAGAATTATCAACAGAATTATCATATAATCCAGCAATCCAATTCTGGGTATATACCCAAAAGAGTTCAAAGCAGTTTTCAAACTAGTATGTGCATACTCATGTTCACTGCAGCATTATTTATAATAGCCAAGAAGTAGAAGCAATCCAGTGTTTGCATATTACACATACTTTAAAAAGAAGAAAACTCTGTCTTACACTATAACACCGATGAACCCTGAGGACATGATGCTAAGTGAAATAAGGTGGTCACAAGAGGTCAAATAATATGTGATTCCACTTACATGAGGTATCTGCAGTAATGAAACTCCCTATTAAAAATAAAAAATATATGCTAAAAAAACAGTAAGAAAAAGCTTATGACAGCAAGGCGGGAGACAATTTAGATAACAAAGGCTATCTAAACAACACAAATAATGTCTGCTTTAATAAAAGTGAAAAAGGGGCTGGGGACTTAGCTCAAGTGGTAGAGTGCTTGCTTAACAAGTGCAAGGCCCTGAAGTTTGATCCCCAGCACCCCCCTAAAAAAGTGAAAAAAGCACCAAAATATAAAATTGGAAATGTTTTAGGGTACTGACGGAAAAAAATTATACACACACATAGGGCTGGAAGAGAACCAGCAGAGATGAAAATACTGATATTTTCAGATTTGAACTCACAAGTCATTTTTATTTCCTTCATTACTAAAGTACTTGTATGATTAACAAAAATCAGGAGAAATAAAAAAACCCTCACAAGGAAGAGCCAAGGTTAACTACATTATAATGAATCATGCAGCCAATGTTAGGTAACCTAGGGCCCCAAATTACTGTTTCTTGGATTTTACATTCTTAAAAAGAAAAAGAAACATTTTTCATCCCAAATAAAAGCACCACAAAGTAGCTTCACCAAAGAAAAGTGAAAAAAGTTAACTCTGAAATGAATGCTGGAAAAATTCCCTAACAGTAAAAATCATCAGACTGTAACATGGTATCCTAGGCTAAGTTCCATTGCTGGGTATTTATAAGCAACGCCCTGGACACCATACTGTGGGAATCAGTCCTGAGCTGGCACCACAGGGACCTGAAGTGGTCTCATGAGGTTTTTCCAGCATACAGTTTGGTTGACTAATCTATAAATGTATGATATTTGCACATAAACATTAAAGTTTTCATACTAAGCAAATGAAGAACAAATCTTACCTGAGATGTGCCAGACAGAGTTCTGCCCCACTGTCTTTGGGCAGAAGACAAAGGCACCAATCGACTGCATACTGGAATCCAGTGGGAGATGCTAGTTTGCCTCCTCTAGAAAGAAAGAAAAAGAAAAGAAAAGAAAAAAAGAGCATGTCAAGCATGTCAGGAATCTATGTCAGACTCCCTATGTAGAGGGCAGAGTATACCTGTGACACTGTGATATAAGTATGTATTTGGTCTTCATTTCTAGTTCCTGGCACAAAGCTCCCAGAACCACTGGAATTTCGGAAAGACTGGTGTTTTGTTATTCATAATAACCCCCTTTCAACCTGTTTATGCTAATAAGGTGACTCTTGGTGGACTGGGGGGGGGGGGGCTGGTTACCAGAGGAACCAACAAAGTAAGTGTTGGAACTTTCACCTCAATATTTAAACCTTACGATCCCCACCCAGTGACACAGGTATACTGTTACATTACTTACACAGATCAAGAAACTGAGCTATGCATACGATAAGCAACTTTCCAACATCACAGTTTAAAAACAGCAGGTTTAAGATTGGGCCCCAGGCAGCCCAACTCCAGAATCCATGCTCATTAATGGGATGAAAAGGTACAGGGATTATCTCCAAGATCCCTTCTAGCTCTAACACTAGAAGTATAATCAATGGTAGAGTCTTGAACCAATTAAAACAGCATATTAGCCGGGTGTGGTAGAGCAAGCCCAATAAACCCAGCTCTCAGAAGGTTGAGTTCAGTCAGAGCAATTTGGCAAGATCATGTCCTAAGATTTAAAAAAATTTTTTAAATGACTGGAGATGTAGCTCAGTGTGAGACCATGGGTTTAATCCTTAATACCACTATTATCTGAATCTATAAGTAAAACAGCATATTGTAGAAAGAGATACTTGGAATTAGACAGCACTGATGGGACTCCTTCCCGTTTTCATAAACTACATATCAGATAACAACCTCAGTGGGGCTTCATCACCTCTTGTATAAAAGATAAATACCAACTTCTTATAATTAAAAACTACATACAAACATACCTTGCAAGATGTCTAGCTTAGTATTAAGATGAATCTGATCTCTATTTCCTTATGAGTAGGAAAGAAGGGTTGAGGTAGAATAGGGAAAGGCATCAGAATTTTAAACCTACAGATGCTTTCCAAAGTATCTCATGTCCTAAAACTGTATAACTGTTTCTAATAAGCTACTCACATCACCTTATATTTCAAATCAAAAGTAGAGCTAAATATATTTTATTTCAGCTGAGGTTTGATCTATTGGAATGGTTTCTAAATGACAGTCACTGACGTGTTGTTTTATAATACTGACAGATTTACCAGAATGATGTCAGGTGTTCTTTTCTTTTTTTTTTTTTTTTTTTTAGGTGTTCTTTTCTAAAAATGTAAACATGGGTTAAAATAAAACTACAGAGCCAGGGCCAAAGTGGGTAGGAAGAAGCAAGAGGCTATTACAAGTAGAAACAATGCAAACTTTAGGAAATTTTCTGAAGAATTTCATCATGTTATTTCCAATGTCAACAGAAGTTTTCTTTGTAATCTGGGTTCTACCTAGTCTTATGCCAATAATACTTTAAATCAGTTCTTATTAGGAATAATCAACTCTGTCCTTTCCTTCTCCAATCCCATAATTCTTGTACAAATCTTTAATTAAAACTGCTGAGGTGCAGCAGAAAGGGTGTTTGAATCCCAAGCTTACCATTAAATCACTGTGTGCAGCTGGGGATTTAGCTCAGTGGTTAAAGTGCTTGCCCAGCAAGCACAAGGCCCTGAGCTTGATCCCCGGCACCAAAAAAAAACAAAAAAAATCACTGTGTGACGATGAGCTAGTTACTCAACGATCTGGGCCTCTGTTTTCCCTTATGACAAATGGTAATAATAAAAACTACATCACAGGAATTTTTCAAGGAACATTTGTAAAAATGCTCTGATAACAGAAAAATACATATAAAGGCATCATTATTATTATGAACAATTTTTACTGAATTATGTAAGTTCCTAACCCTAATCCAGCAAACTGTCAAAGCATCACAACCATCTTCTTAATACGTTGTTTTTTCAACCCAGCACAGTGGCCCATGCCGGCTGAGGCAGGAGGATCACAAGTTTGAGCCCAGCCAGAGCCAATTTAGTGACTCAGAGAAATCCTGTCTCAAAAAAGAGCTGGGGATATAGCTCAGTGTGAAGGTCCTGAGTTCAATTCCCAGTTTAAAAAAAAAAAAAGTTATTTTTAACCTGGCATACTGAACCATTGTTCTTTGGGGGAAGACAAGGTCAGGTTCCTGCAAGCCTCGGGTTGCAAAATTTTTGTTAACCAATCAATACATCTTGTTTTATGTGTGTTTCTCTGAAAGACACCCTGCTTAATAGTCATTAACACTGATCTCATAACTCTCATTCCTGAGCAAAACTAACTTAGCACACTTAAGGCACATCACTGCCTTCTTGTACTTACAACACTAGACAGAACTTGAGCACTAATTCTGGAAGCCATTTTATACAAGGAAATGACCCAAAAAAGCAAAAAAAAAAAAAAAAAAATGAAAAATATGGCACTAAATAGACTCTGAAAGGATATTTATTTATGACATGAAATCTGAAACAAGAAATGAGGTTGCCTTGTTTGCCCTTAGCTGGGAACATGTACATTGGTTGACTCAAATTTCTCAACCCTCTGCACATGTCTGCAAATGACTGAAAGTGCTATGAGCTACTGATTTGCGAGTTACAAATAAATCCGAGCAACTAGGTAAATTTGCAAATACAAAGAATAGGGGTTGGGCATTTAGCTCAAGTGGTAGAGTGCTTGCTTGCCTAGCAAGCACAAGGCCCTGAGTTCCATCCCCAGCACCCCCCCAAAAAAAACCAGAATATGCAAATAATAAAGACTGATTACCATTACCAAATCTACTCTGTAATTCCCCTGTGGTATCTATATTCTGAATCCCACAGTTTCTAATTCAGTTCCACAGTCCAGAGATAGGTACTATTTTAACAAGTCTCCTATAAATGATGTGACATGTGGCATCACCAGATGGGTCTAAGGGGGGGCCCTCAAGGAGGAGACAGATACTTCAACTTGCCCTGTGGAGCTGGTTTGAGTCTCATCACAGAAAAGCATTTCAGGATGTGTCAGTGAGAGGTACAGGCTGACATACTGGGGCAGAGAAAGAAAATAGAGAAGGAACATCAGCCTGAGGAGCTAGAAGGGGCACAGCTCTGATGAGAATCAGGCTGGCCCATTAACTGAAGACACAGACTGGATTATACAGATTTACTGGAGAGGGCTGAGTGTTAAGGGGGCAATTCTAGACTACAGAAGATGATTATTTTTGCTTGGGACAGCCTCAGTTTTGTAGAAATCAAACTCCAAGATGATCACAGGTTTAAGGGAATGACTGGAGATTTCTTTGCATCACTGGTAAGTGAATGTCCCTGGAAACCTCTTATCTTTGTGTTCTCAGTCTTGAAGGGGGATAAGATAGGTTATGTAAATTTAGTGGTAATCAACCTTGTTTTGTCCTTTTAGACAGACACTCCATAAATTATTAGCATGCCTACATGCAGAGCTGAGTAAGGACCTGACCCACAGTTTTGGGGTTTTTTTGTTTTTCGTTTTTTGGGTTTTTTTGGCACCAGGGATCGAACTCAGGGTCTTGCGCTTGCTAGGCAAGCACTCTAACCACTGAGCTAAATCCCCAGCCCCCCACAGTTATAAGGTAATGAATGAAGGGGAACGCTTTGTCCTGCTTTTAGTTACCTATTGGGCATCTATAGGCCCAAGTGAAGACTCACTACTTTTTAGCAAAACTTATTTTTTGTTTTGTGGTCCTAGGGATTATACCCATGACCTTGGCACTGAGCTGACATCCCCAGCCCGTTTTTATTTTTTTAGACAGAGTCTCATTAAATTACTAAGTTGTCCAGGCTGGGCTTGAACTTGCGATCCTCCTGCCTCAGCCATCTAGAGTACTGAGATTACAGGTATGCACTACAATCCCCAGCTCCAAAAACTGCTTTTAAGTCCCTAACTGCCTCAGAAGAAAACACAAATCACTCTCTCAATGAACAGGTTGATGGCCTAGAAGTCTGTCCTCTGTTCCCGTGATAGCCTCTGACTGTCACTACAAAAGGGTACTTCCACACAAGGGAAGAAGAGAATATTCAACTAGTCTTTCAAGAAGTGTTAAGGCTGCAGGTATAACTCAGTGGTAGAGCACATGCTTAGCATATGCAAGGCCCTTGATCCCTAGCACCAAAACCAAAAATGTTTAAATTACTGAATATACTTCCTCCTACTACTTTGTTGAGAGTGTCCAATCTGAGCTTTCAAGAGATTGACTACATATAGAAATGATTTGAACAAATCAGTTAATACATTAAGGGTGAGATGTGAAGTTTCTGTTAGAGAAAGGAGTTAACAAATATGGAAACGGAGAAGGGAAGAATAAACCTTATGATATTGGATTGGATTACAGTAATTGATGTGTTTAACACATACAGACATACAGACACATAAAAAGGTACATGGATGATCATGTGTACATATATAAATACACCTATTTCCTGCCCATGTCCTGATAGGGACTGGAAACAATGATACCCTAGTAGCAACAAGCACATGTAGCTTCCAGATTTGGTTTCTAAATAGCAATAACCACCAGAAAAAACTAGTCTTCTCTGGGGAAAAGTTGACTCCTGAAAGGGGTTGATGTTCCCCCAAGCCTTATGCTCAAAGAATTAACATTACGTGATCAGTTTAAACATCACTTCCCTTTTAATCACCCTTCCTTTAGTGCAGGTCTTCATCACTTCCTCTAGGATTCCTTATGTAGCTTCTGACTAACCTCAAGACCTCAAGACCTCAAGACCTCAAGACCTCAAGACCTCTAATCTGCTTGACCCATTCACAACTGTTATGGAGATCTATTAAAACAAAAATCTAGCAGTGGGGTGGGAGTAGGGATTTAGCTCAAGTGGTAGAGCGCTTGCTAAGCAAGCATAAGGCCATGTGTTCGATTCCCCAGCATCACCACTAGCAGTGGGAATACAAGTTTTACTACATTGACCTTTTCTTTCAAAATATTCTTTTAAAATTTTAATTAAGAAATGAAAAAAGAAACACAAGTCTCCCTCTGAGCAGTAGTGGCTGTAAGGAGAGAGTAATACAAGAAAATAATTACAAACAGGCACAGAGAAACCTGCAAGTGATGAGTATGTTCATAAGTTGCAGTGTAGTGACAGTTTTTCAGGTGTATACCATGTCAAGCTTTATCAGATTGTACAGTTAAATGTTGCAAATTTTTAATGTCAGTTATTCCTCAATTTAATGAAAAAAATTAAATTAGGGAAAAACAATAAGTAGACCCAAAAAAGGTCTACAAATAAATCTACTCTTGCTTAAAATACTTCAAACAGGGTTGGGGATTTAGCTCCAGTGGTAGAGTGCTTCCTAGCAAGCGCAAGACCCTGAATTCAATCCCCAGCACCCTCTCAAAAAAAATATATACTTCAAAAGCTCTCCTCTGCCTCCAAGATAAACCTCAAACTCCTAACCATGATACCCAGGGAGTCCTATGCCATTTCTCCCTCAAGTGGCCTCAAATCCAGTGAGATTTACCTACAGTTCCTTTCCTAGCATTATTAGAATTCTCTTCTGTGTCCTTTCCTCATTCTCTAATGTTCTCAGTTCAATAATTTCTTCCCTTGTCTTCAAGTGTCTCTCTACTCTGTTCCCATACCTTTACCTGTACCTGTTACAGACTTCTATTATAGCTTTCCAAGTGTTTGTAGTTTTTTAGAATCTATTAGATTATAAACTTGAGAGCAAAGTTTATGTTTTCATGCACAGTGCCTTGCCTAGTTCGTAGAATGTAGCAAGCAATAGTTGCTAAATTAAAAAGCAGGAACGAAATCTTCACACATATCAGCCAGGCATGATCTAACGGTCTGAACTTCTCACTCCACCTAGTCTAAATCCCTTTTCAGAGTGGGTGATCAATAAATATCTGCCACTTTCAGGTTTATTGCCACTTTCAAGGAGTCCTAAGGGAGTTTCCATTGCTTTATCACACATTGTAACATAAACCAGGATGACCTTGGTAAATCAGAGTACAGTAAAAGGAATTGTCCTTATTTAAATTTGAACTATACCAAAAAAGATTAATACAAATGAACAGAAAAAAGACCCAATTAATAGAGGACAGAAGTGATGGTTTTTATGGATGTTACTACCTAAGAAGAAATGAATCTGCAACAGTCCACATGCTCGGGGACAAAAAGAGAGCTGGAGCAGCTATTAATTTTCAAGACAAACCAAGGTGCTCATTTCAAGTCTCTAGCCCAAAAAACTTTTCACTCCCTTCCCCCCAAATATCAATCCTAAAAGCTAAGTAATTTAGGGGAGGGGTATAGCTCAGTGGTACAGCACTTGCCCAGCACAATGCATGAGGTCCTGGGTTCCAGCTCCAGCACAGAAAAAAAAAAAAAAAAAAAAACTAAATAATTTAGAACATACTAGTTGTCATTTCCTCAGATGCCCTCAAATAGTCTACCCTGGCATCAGCAATTACTTCATCAAGGTTGGGGATTTAGCTCAAGGCAAGACCCTGAGTTCCATCCCCAGCACGCTCCCCCCTCAAAAAAAATTATTTCACCAAGTGCATCTTTTTGTAGGTTGTAGAAACTATTTCTCAAATATTTACTGAGTAGCATACTGCACTTTGCAGGGCTGACAAGGAATACAAGAAGTAAAATTGCAGTGTTCTAAGTCACAAACAAAAAGGCTAAAATCACAAGTCGTAAAATAACTCAAAAGTGAGCCTGGCAGGAATAGACTGTCTTCTACGAAAAACAGTGTCCTTGAACTAGCTTGTTAAAGATTTGCGGACGTGGTGGCCTATGCCTGCAATCCCAGCACTAGGGAGGCTGAGACAGGAGGATCGCCCCAAGTTCGATGCCAGCCTGGGCTACACAGCTAAGGGGCAGCCTGAACTACACGGCAAGACCCTGTCTCAAAAAAGAAAACAAAACAAAACAAACTTGTGTAATTATAAACTGTACAGTGCCTCCATGATCAGAAACTAAGATCTGTGTTCACCTATTTTCTTTTTTTCTGTTGCTACTTTCTTTAATTCCTAGAGGTCAGAGTATGCTAGAAAGATTGACGTTTGGATCAAAAATTCAAGAGGAACCGCATGAGTGCTAAAGAGTCTAGTGTTCTTTAGTTCATTCATTCATTCAACAAGTACTGTATTGATTTAACACCTAGAAAGTGCGAAACACTGTGCTAAGAAAAAATCAAAACCATCCATATAACCTCGTTTCTAGTGCACCTTTCAAGCTAATACTCTAGTCCATATTTCACTTAACTGTATAGTTAAAAACTGACGTACGGTCTCTAAAACAAACTCTAAGAACCTCAGAAGTGAAAGGAATTGCAAGGAGATAAATGTCCTCATTCTTCATATGAGCACAAGGAAGCCCCAAAATGTCTTGCCCAAGGTCACACTGTGCAACGTGGCACACAGAGACTATAACTCGCGTGTCCCACAACTCCATCAGTGTCCCACGTGCTCCTTCTCCCTGAAAGAGGTTACGGGCGGCGATGGAGCAATAGCAAACCTCATCAAATAAAGGTCCAACGTTCCCCACTCCTTGAAAGTGGGAGACGCCAAAGCCAAAACAGGAGCAGGATAAGTGGGAAGCTGCCTTAGTTTCCCCGCGGAAAGGCGGCCAGGCCACTCAGCCAAGCGATCTCATAGGCGCCCCTTTTGCATTTCCTTCCAGCTTCTCCCGCCCCGCCCTCTCCGATTCGAACCCGGAGACCTGGCAAGCGACCACAGAAAATTACTCCTGCACTCACAAGGACTCGCACCAGCAACGCCATTTTTCTCAACAACCATTTCCGGGTGAAGGGTGGGCTTCCGGAATCCCCGCAGCCTCTACTCCCTCACTACAAAGTCCTTTTGCCAAAGGGAGTCCGGCGCACGCGCAGAGACGCCCCTGTGCGCATGCGCCCGCGCTTCCCTTGTGCGTGAGCGGAGGTCAAATTTGGCTGCGATCCTCGGCACTGTCTCTTTTCCTACCTACGCGTCACAGTGGCTCAAAATTTAAACAGACGCCTCCTCATGACCTCGGTCTCTTATATCTGGGTTTTCTACCTACCTAGCCTGACTCCTCAGCAACCCTTCGCTAGAGTCAATCCTTTCCAGACCTCCAAGTACACATTTTCAACGGGAGCTTGAAGCGAACCAGGACGGTGGTGAATCCCAATGTTTAAAAAGCCTGAGGAGTTTGAGATAAGAACGAAAGACCGCAGAGTTGATAGTCAAGGGAAGAAAGCAATCACGTGCTGACCTAAAGCTTGAAAGAAGGAACTCGGGTTTGTGGTTAAGTTAGTTGATTGGTTAGTGGAAACTTCTTTGAATATTGTTGGAAAAGGGTTAGTAGAGTGAAATAAATCACTCATGAGTACACATCGAATTGTTTCTCTGATATGAGAAACCATAACTGTAAATAAGGACAAAGAGGTGTAATAGATATTATATAAAAGGAAGATAACATACAAAGGAGAGGAGTACTAGAAAGAGGGAAGAGGGAAAGCAGGAAGGGAAAAAACGGAAAGAAAGGGGGAAAGGAAATCATGGAGAAATATGAATAAACCTGCTGTAAATAGGGATGGAAGGAACAGATGGGAGGGGTGGGGAAGAAGGGGGAGAACCAAGAGGCACCGTGTACAGGTACTCATTATATGCGCAATGTACCAATACATGTTCTTGGTTAAAAAATAAAAACAAACAAAAAAGATAAGGATCCTGGAGAAAGAATCAAGGATGCAAACAGTTTACCAAGGAAGTGTCCTTTTCCTGAGGAGAGTGGCCTTGACTAGAGAACTCTTCCTTGTATCCCAGGAGAAGTAGAAGAGAGAAGGGTTGACTGGGAGCAGAGGGCCAGGATGTTGAAGGACTTGCTTCCTTTCATTTCATTCAACAAAGATCCATCCAGTGTTCCCTATGTACTAGACACAAGACAGATGTGGGTACTGGCTTCATGGAGCTCCAAAATTGTTGGGGGAGTTAGGAAGGTCTAGTCAACCAGTGAAAAAATAAGAACTGTGATGGTATGAAGGAAACAAACAGCTAGTGCAGAGAATAAGGAGGAGAACTTTGGACTGTGTGACCAGGTAGACTCTGTGTGAGGAGGTGACAAGTAGGCCGAGCTGTGAGAAGCGTCTTCATGTGTGCTATTCTTTCTTAATGTAAATGTATTTTTAATATAAATGTATTAATTGACAAATTGAGATTTTATACATGTATGTCATGTTTTGAAATATGTATACATTGTAGAAACCAGGCATGGTGGTGCTCGCCTGTAATCCTAACATTGAGGAAGCTGAGGTGGGATAATCGCTGTGAGTGTGAGGCCAGACTGGGCTACATAGTGAAAACCTGTCTCAAAAAAAGAAAAGAAATGTCTATACATTGTGGAATAGCTAAATTAAACTAATGTATATATTATAATATTATATCACTTTTGTGGTGAAACACTTCAAATCTACTTGCTAAGTGATTTTCAAGAGTGTGTCTATTTAGGGCTGGGGATTTAGCTCAGTGGTTAGAGTGCTTGCCTTGCAAGTACAAGGCTCTGAGTTTGATCCCCAGCACCAAAAAAAAAAAAAAAAGAGTACATCTATTTAACTGAAATTTTGTATCCTTTAACATCTCTACAACCCCCTTTCAATCTCCTGGTAACCACCAATCCACACCCAACTTGTATGAGTTTGACTTTTTTAGATTTCACATATAGGTGAAATTGTGCAGTAATTACCTTTTTGTGCCTAGCTTATTTCACTTAGCATACCATCCTTCAGGTTCATCCATGTTGTCAAAAATGACAAAACTTCCTTTTTTCAGGCTGAATAGCATTTCATTGTATATATTTTCTTTATCCATTAGATTAATTTTATGTCTTGGTTATTGTGAATAATGCTGCAACAAACATGGGAATGCAACTGCTTCTTCAACGTACTGATTTCATCTCCTGTAGATATATACCCAGTAGTGGGATAGCTGTGTTATATGATCGTTCTCTTTTTAATTTTTTGAGAAACTTCCATACTGTTTTCCATAATGGCTATACTAATTTACATTCTTAGCCACAGTATACAAGTATTCTCTTTTTTTTTGCAACCTCATCAACACTTGTAATAGCTATTCTAACAGTCGTAATATTCATCGTGGTTTTAATTTACATTTCCTCTATGATTAATGATGAGAATTTTTGTATGTCTATTGGCTATTTGTATGACTTCTCTGGAGAAATGTCTATTTCTGAAGATGCTTTTCCCATTTTGTGTTTGTTTTTGTTGTTTTATGGTACTGGGGATTGACTACAGGGCCTAACACATGCTAGGCAAGCACTCTACTGCTGAGCTACATTCCCAGCCTTCTTTGCCTTTTTTTTTTTTTTTTTTTTTTTGGTGATGGTGGTGGTGGTACTGGGGATTTAACCCAGGGCCTTCACACTGAGATACATCCCTAGCCCTTTTTCTTATTTTTAATTTTGAAACAAGGTATTGCTAAGTTTCCCAGGTTGGGTTACAACTTGCAGTCCTCTTGCCTCTGTCCCCAAGGTTTATAGGCTTACACCGCCACACCTGGCTCTTTGACCATTATTAAATCAGATTAGTTATTTTCTCGTTATTGAGCTGTTTCTGTTCCTTATATATTTAGTATATTAACCCCTTATCAGACGTATGATTTGCAAATAATTTCTTCCATTCCATAGATGGTCCCTTCACTCTTGACTGTTTCCTTTGCTGTGCAGAAACCTTTTTAGCTTGATGTAATCCTATGTGTCTTTTTCTGCTTTTGTTCCCTATGCTTTTAGGATCATAGGTAGAAAAATCGTTGCCCAGACCAATGTCAAGAAGTTTTCCCCCTACTTTTTTCTCCTAATAGTTTTAAAGTTTCTGGTGTGATGTTTAATCTTTAATACATTTTGAATTGACTTTTATATATGGTGTGAGATAATTTCATTCTTCTGAATGTAGCTGTGATGTACTCATCACCATTTATTGAAGAGGCTAGTAGCAAGACCTGGCTGCTCTTGAACTCACTATGTAGCTCAGGCTGGTATTGAATGTCTGGCAATCCTCCTGCCTCAGCTTCCCAAGTGCTGGTATTACAGGCATAAGCCACCATGCCTGGCTTGTTTTTGTTTTTATTACAGAATATAAAGATGTCCTTCACTGATCTTCCATTTGAACGCTCTTGCAAGTCTAAATGAAGACACTGTGCACACCATTGAGTAGCTTATATGTGCATATTCAAAGCAATGGTGCAGTGCTTCTGCACATAAAATGGGACAAATTTTATCGCATATTTGAATGGGGATAAGATAAATATTCTAGTTAAATTTAAGAAGCATATACGGTACAAAAACTATACCATCTTAGTTTTTCGTTGCTGTAATGAAATATCTGAGGCAGTCTAACTTTGAAAGGAGGTTTATTTATCTCACAGTTTTGGGACTGAAGGACATGGCACTGGAATTGACTCACTTCTAGTGAGGGCCCACTTGGTTGCACCACATCATGGCACATGGCAGTGATGGCAGCGTATGCAAGGAGCATGCATGGTGCCAGCAATCATGGTGCCAAAAGGAAGTCAGAGAGAACAAAGTGGGGCCAGGCTCAAGCTTTTTAACAACACTCACATGAGAATTACCTTAATCCCTTCCCAACAGTGGGACCCTCGATTGACCTAAAGACCTTCCACTAAACCCCACCTCTTAAAAGATTCCATATCATCTCCCAGTAATGTCACACTGGGGACCAAACTTCCAACACATGAAATTGTAGGACACACCCAAACATAGCATATGTAAGTAAATCTAAGTCAGTAATTCACATAAGATGATGGATTAAAATGTTGGCAATGAGGAAAGATTTCAAGATAAGATTGACATGCGGTTTGCTTGCAGGTGACTTCTATTTTCTTTGTGAAGAGGGAGATGGTTCTACTCAGAGGAATGCTAATATTATGTGACATACTTTAGAAGAGAGGAGAAAGTTTACAGTTTAACAGAGAATGAAAGGAAAGGGTCCAGGGAAAAATGGAGAACCTAGTTACAGTTGGACACTCTTCACTTTTTAATTTTTTTATAGGTACGTTTGCAATGCATATTGAATACATCCATTGTGAGGAGTTGGTACATAACATAAAACATCTTAGTCTTTTTTACTTCCCCTTTGCTTTTTTTTTTTTTTTTTTTTTTTGCAGTACAGGAGATTGAGCCCAGGCCCTCAACATTGTGGGCAGGCTCTCAACCACTGAACTACATCCTTGGCCCTTTTAATTTTTATTTTGAGACAGGGTCTCACTAAATTTCCCCAGCTGACCTTGAATTTGCAATCTCCCTGACTCAGCCTCCTGTGTAGCTGGAATAACAGGCACATACCATCCTACCTGACTCTTTCTTTTGAGACAGAATCTCACTGTTTTGCCCAGGCTGACTTTGAACTTCTCGGTTCAAGTGGTCCTTCTGCCTCAGCCTTTTGAGTAGTTGGGACTACATGGTCATGCCCCATTGCCCAGCTTGGTAGCATTCTAAGTGGAAATTATTTATTTGCATTCTGTACAACTAGACTATAATCTCCTTTTAAAGACAGTATAAAGACAGTATTATTCAGTCAACAAATGAAATCATATTATGTACCTATTTAACTGACTTCTTAGGGAAACCATAAAAGAAGAAGAAAGAGAAATATTGCATGCTTCTTCTTTTTTTTTTTGGTGCTGGGGATCGAACGCAGGGCCTTTGCATGCTTCAATTTTATGAGGTAATTAGAGTAGTCAAACTCAGAGAGACAGAAAGTAGAAGGGTGATTGCCAGGGGCTGAGAGGTGAGGGAAAATGGAGCATTATTGTTCAAGGGAATACAGATTCAGTTTTTGTTTTGTTTTGGTTTTTTGGTGCTGGGAATCGAACTCAGGGCCTTGTGCTTGCAAGGCAGATTCGGTTTTGTAAGATGAAAAAGTTCTAGAAATCTGTTGCACAATGATGTGAATATAGTCAACAGTATGAACTGTACACTTTCAACAGCTTAAAATCATAGGTTTTATTATGTATTTTTGGGATGGAAGCATAAATTTGCTGTTCCTACAGCTGGTCTTTGTTCCTTCCACTTTTATACTGTGTGCATCTATTTCCCAGGCGGAATGTGATTCTACTGTTTAAAAATAAATATTTTTCTTAAAACATGGGTCTTACATGCAAGCCAACTACTTGTATGACTCCAAATCAAAGAAACTATTCTGATACTGGAAGGAAAAAACGGTCATGTTGAACTTGTCAAGAGAAGAGAGAATACAATGTTTAAAGAATTTTGAAGGATCCCTTTTAGTCTATGTTATGGCTTATATCTAGATGTCCCTCCAAAGCTTCGAGTGGTCATAGGTGGGGAGGTTCAAAGGAGGTTGGATTAGGGTATGTGATGCTGGTATTGAGGATGCAATGCTGGGATTAAGGATGTCCCACGCTGTGTTTAGGTGGCACCACTCAAAAGACAGGGAGCCTGGATGGGATATAAAGGGACAAAAAGAAGCTACTTTGCTACTTTGCTGCTTGCTGCTTTGCTATCTGCTGTCTGCTTGCCATGGACAATTTCTCCTCTCCGATGCCCCTCTGCCTTGCCACTCTGCCTTGGAGCCAGACAACTATGGACTGAAACCTGTATAAACTATGAGGTGAAAGAAATCTTTCCTCCTTTAACTTTGGATGTTGGATATTTTGTCTCAGCATGGCGAAAAATAACTAAGACTGTCTATGAGTATAACCTGAATATCCAAATATATTATATATAACATGGAGACCTAGGGAACCAATTTTTACAATTGTTCTCTTTCCTCACCATCTGTCCTGCAGTGTGTTTGCCCTTTGAAGCTCTGGCTACTCAGTTTTCTCTCTTCTCCAAATCTGCACCTCTCAGAAGTCAGGTGGAAAGCATCAAGTGCCAAGGGAGTTGGCAGCTCTCAGCTGGAGCCATCCCTCACTGTCAGTGAAACCAGTCACCAAAATGGTGTGATTTTAGGAGTACAAGGATATCCCCTCCACACTTTGTAAACTCACTGTTATTCATTTGCCTGTATAATCCCTCTGTTGAAAATGTCTTCTTCAACCCCCATCCAAATTTCTTTCCCCCTTCAGGACCCAGTCAAATTGCTTGTCTCCCATGAAGCTTTCCTACTGCCCTTCTCTATTCTATTCACTCCTCACTTGACCATTCAATTACATTCTTTCTCTATTATCCTGTGGTTTTTGTATCATTCTTTACTTCTTATGTTATTATTTAACATTTCATGTTTGTAGGCCTTACCTGTCCCATTATCAACTATTGTAGTGTGGGGTTGGGAGTGTAGTCCTGTGGTAGAGTGCTTATCCGACCTGTGGTAAGCTGTTTTAGTTACTTTTCTCATTGCTCAGACAAAATATCCAACACGCAAAGTTAAAGGAGGAAAAGTTATTTTAGTTCACAGTTTGTAGAGGTTTCAGTTCATAGTTGACTGGCTCCAAGACAGAGTGACATGGCAGAGGGGTGTGGCAGAGGAGAAACAGACCATGGTGGGCAGAAAGCAGCAAAGTAGTGATGAAGCAGCAGCAGCAGCCTGCTTCTCCCTTACATCCCCTCCAGGATACCCACCCTCTGAGTGGTGCCACCCACACCCAGGGTAGACATTTCCATTATCCACACCCAGAACTAGGCCAAACCAATCATCAGACTAATTTAATAAACACACACCCTTAATCCCAGAACCATATACTTAATGCCAGTACTATTGCCATTGATTCAACTGCCTTTGAGAAACCCTACCTATGACCACATGAGGCTTTGTGGAGGCATCTAGACACAAGCCATAAGGTCCTGGGTTCAATCTCTAGGACCACAAATGATGATGATGATGATGGTGATGATGATGATGATGATGATGATGATGATGATGATGATGATAGTAAAGGTTTAGTGAGTGCTTATTACAAACCAGACATTATTCAAAAGATTGGTATTTGCATTATATATATATCCCAATATGTACACAACAACTGCACAACATAACTATTATTACCCTTGTTTGACATACGAGGAAACTTAAGGAAAGAAAGATATGGTGACTGCCCACAGTCACATGGGTATGGCTGGAATTTGATCTCAGGCAGTATGACACCAGAGCTCTGACCTATGTTCAATGTGCATGATTGCCAGTATAGTGGGGATTGCAGCAGCAGTCTCCTAGGAAGTTTACAGGAATGAATGAAATAAGGATAAAAGTATTTAGCACAGTCCCTGCACAGGAATTGCACACTTTAGTACAGGAACTGCACAGTGTATGACCTCAATTGATTACACTGCATAGGTCTGTCCCCTGTAACCATACAAATTGATCATGTCTCCTTTACCTATGGCAGTCCTTCAGTTCCTAAAAGCTGTGATCACCTTTTCTCTAAACTTCTGCTGCTCCCTTCTCCCTCCTCCTCTTTCTTCCTCCTCCTCTTTCTCTAGTTTCTACAGCTGTATCTCACAAGACGTTTCTAGATCTCTCACCATTACATTCTCCTCTGTCCTTCCCACTAACGCACAGCACAGGTGAAGAGGTCAGAAAAAAATCACTGAACAGCAGAATCATAGTCTGCTGGGGTTTGTACTTTACATGTCTATTAACGAACCCCATAGTTTTTGTCTTGTTTTGTTCATTTGTTTCCAGTGCTGGGGACCAAAGGCACGGCCTCACTCATGGTAGGCAAGCACTCTGCTGCTGAACTACACTCCCAACCCTGAAGCACACACCTATATTAGCATTCAGGAAGCCATATTCTATTCCGTTAACTCCACTGAGGTCGCAGCCACCTCCAGCATTATTTCTTTCCAACCTGAAGTTGTGAAATCACATTTTTTCACATCCTGTATATGTAGTTGGTTTCATGAATTTAGATGGCTAATTTGACTTTTTTCCATGTTTTATGTCATCTCCTCTGATTTATCCTACCATCCTTTGCGATCTTAATTTTCTCTTCCCTTTATGCATGGATCTTGAGGACATAATTACTACAAGGTAAGATAATTTCTGTAAAATGCTAAGCACAAATGGCTGGCACATGATAATCCCCAGGTAAACATGAACAATTATGGTTATTTTCCCAACACTCAGCACAGGGCCTGGCCCATTGTAGATCCTCGGTAAATAGTCATTGATTAATAAATGAATGAATGAATGGATCAAAGGTTAATGGAATGAATGAATATCCCCTTTCCAGAATCTCAGGCCCACTAAATTTTATACTGTTCCTCAAATAGGAAAACTGAGGCTCAGAAAGGTTAAATAATCTGCCAAAGGTTAGTCAGATGGACCAGGACTGAGAACTGGTAGGGAACCAGTAGTGGAACTCAGGTCTGCTGATTCCAAATCGTGTGTGACTAATTCTTCCCTATGATGCTTCCTGACATCTGCCTTCAGATCGGCAGAACTAGTAGAGAAGTTAAAATAAAGTCCAAGAGGCTTCTGAATGTTGTGTGTCCCAAGCCCTAGAGAAGTTGATTCTCCTGTTGTGACTCTGGGACCTGGAGATGTGGAAAGGACCAAGAGATGGGGAGCAGAGCACTAGAAGCCCCCTCTCTTCTCCCCTCTGGGCCTCTCATGTTCCCTGTCCTAAACTCTGCTCCACTATTTCTTCCAAGGAATTAACAGCATGGTATGTCCCCAAGGAGATACTTCTGAGGCCAAGGAGCCAAGACCCAGGGAGGTGATTCAACTGCATGCCAAGACCAGGGTCAGTACAGTCAGAGGCCCAGAAGAGCAGGCTCAAAGAGTGAGGAGACCTGTGCTACTCTGCCTCTACCTCTCCAGGTATCAGCTTCTTATCTGTACAAGTGGCAAGGAGATAATAGTCATCCTGCCTGCTTCTTAGGATGGTGTGAAGCACAACAATGACAACAGATAATGTTTACTGGGAGTCGCCTTTGTGCCATCTACTACCCATGTGCCTCACAGTTATCCCTATGAAATAGGTATATTGTTTACCCCCACTTTTCTCTTCTTTTTATACATATTTTTTTACTTGCCAAAGGCCTCTAACTCTAAATAACCAAACTGAAGTTTGAAACTCTGTGGACTTGTGAGCCCTTCAGAGCTGGGAGACCAGGGATGGAAATGACGAAGCATGAAATAAGCCTGAACTCTTTGGATAAGAATGTACTGTACAGGGCAGCTGGGGATTTATCTCAGTGGTTAGAGTGCTTGCCTAGTAAGCACAGAGCCCTGAATTCGATCCCCAGCACCAAAAAAACCAAAGGAATGTACTGCACAGGTACAGGGCTTCTTATAACGGGGGCTGGAGGTTGGTACCAGGGAAGAGCCTCTCCCAAGGAGGTGGTTGCACAGATCTGAAAGTTAGGATGGAAGGGCTCTTCCCACCTCCATGATCACATTTAATCCCTAGAATGGAAAGTGGGGGGAGATGCACAGTCTAAGTTGCTCCTTTGTGGAAGAGAGTTCCAGGGCAGGTTGAGGTGGGAGAGCAAGTGCCTAGGGTGTCCCTCCAGAAAGACTACCATCCATTCAAGCCTGGACCTTCAAGCAAGTAGGACTCAGATGGTATCTGCTGGGGCTAAGGCCCAGAGAAGCTCCAGTTCTTGCCAAGAAACCAGGGGCACAAAGTCCAGGAAATAAGAACTTGTGCTATCTGGTACTACCTGGGACCCCTTAATTTCCTGTCTCTCTGCCCTTGAGTTTCTGGCATCCTGTTTCTATGCTGTCCTCCATGTACCCATAGCCATCTCCTTGGCTTCCCCAGCACCTCTCTGCAGGCTCATTCTCCTCACACACACTAGGACTCTGTCTGCTGTGGCAGCTCCTCTGTTTACCTCGGGTTCCCAGGCTCACTACTAGCCAAACACAACGAAGCCCTGCCAGGGACAGCTCAGCTCCAGGCTCAAACTGGCCCCTCTGGTACAGATCTCCAAACCAAGGAAGCAGCTCAAAAGCAGGCTGTCCTAGGAATTAGGGCTCTTGCTTTAGGCCCTGAGAACCCGAGTTTCAGGTGTGGAGGGAAAGGACACAAGATCTTCCCATAGCCGGGCAGGAGTCCCTACTATTGAGACAACTTTCTTTGGCTGGGAGCTTTGGGAATCAAAGGCCCAGCTGCAGAAAGGTAGGGAAAATTTTGAGGCCGCCAGGGTGAAAGCCACAGGCTTGGACTGAGGGTCCTCCCCAAGTCTCTTCTCAGCCAGGTAGAGCCTGCTGGCCCTGAGCCCTCACCCTGAGGACCAAGGTGCCTAACTCTCCCCACCAGGGGGCTGTGTTTCTCTCCCAAGACTCTAGCCCACAAAAGGAAGTGAACATTTACTCTGGGCCAAGCCCCAAGCAGGAAACATTGTCAGCAGGTGCCTGGCACTTGCCTGGCCACTGGGGAGTCTATTTATCTGATATATAATTATATACTTACAGGACATAAAATGTAAGAGGAAGGGGCCCTAATTCTGACTCTCGAGCCGTAAGAGGTGACGGGTGAACAATCAGGGTGCGGAGCTGAAGGGCAACCAGGTCACAGACAAGGTGCTATGAGGAACAGGGGTCATGGCAAAATGCAGATGCCTCCGTAGGGAGGAGGAGACCGCTGGCAGCCCAGCCCTGGCAGCCAGTATTTTGCAGTAGAGAAGTAGAGGGCCCTTTAAATGATGCCCAGTTAATTCTATAGGTATGGGGGGCAGGGGGATCAGGACAGATGCTGGTGAGTGAAAATCCCCAATATCTCTCTTATTTTGGGATTCATTTTGTAGACAACAAGCTTGACTAAGGAATGTAAAAATCTAGCTCTGTTTCCAGGTCCCAACAGAGCAGGAAAAAAAGTCTGGGACCAATGGGATTTTGGAAGGAACAGGAATGAGGTTAGAGGTGAGCACCGGCCCTGCTCAGTTCTCGGCCCTGCCTTGTTCTGTGTCAATTCCCGGGAGTGGGGGTGGGGCCCGACCTTATACGTGAGGCAACCCACCATCCCTCTCTGGGTCAGAAATTCTCTGAGGGGTCATGGGTCCCCTGGAATAAAGAAGTCTGCCACAGTTTTAGGAACAGTTTTGCTTTTTATGTCACCAATGTACATTTAAATCTAACAGTCTAACGGCCTCATACATCTCACCTTCGCCCAAGCCCTCTCCTACTCTAACCCACCTCAGCCCAATCAGCATCTCATCTGCCCCAGGGGCAGAAAGTCACCAGGCACAAAGGTGATTCAAAGAGGAAGTGGCACCTGTGGCTCGCCCTGGAGATGCTTAGAATAGCACCTGATCCCCTGGAGAGTCAAAAGCCAAGGAGGCTCAGGTAAGGGGAGATGGCAGGCCAGAGTCTCATTGGAAAACACTGTCTTCTGGGTCTCAGTCTCATTCAGAGTCTATCCCCTGAGGTTGTCCCTGCCAGTCAGAGCAGCAGAAGAGCAGAAATCCTCAGACAGGAAACTTGTGGAATAAAGGGGATCGCTAGCCCAAGTTACACTCAGAGTGAGCAAGGCTACCAGAATCTCTTCGTGCAGGCTGCGTAGATACTTCTGGCTGCAGCTTCCCAACCCTACTGTGATTCCAAGAGTGCGAAGAGGGACTCTCAGAATGTGCTACCGCAGAAGACAGAGGGCCAATGCTGCTACCTGCAGCCACAAGACTCCACAACCATGTCCTCGTACTGCTTATATACCACGTTGTTGGCAGAGTCAATGAAGAGGATGCTGATGGGACTCAGCCGTGTGGGCACGCAGCACGTGGGTGGTGTGGACTCAGGGTCCATAGAGTTCATCAGGGTCTGGATGACCGCGTGGTTCGTGGGCTCCAGGTGGGAGCGCAAGGGGAACTCACACAGCCCTTCACAGTGGAAGGCCTCATATTCAAGGGGTGCGATGATCCAGTCATCCCAGCCCATGTCCTTGAAGTTGACATGGAGGGCCTTTCGACTACAGCGGGCCTTGAGGTTCTTGCTGGGTCGCTTGCCCTGGCGAGTGGCCAGTGGAGCCCGTCGTTTCCGGCGCTGGCTAAACAGGTACTCATACACAGTCTTATCATCCTGGCCAGAGCGGGCCTTGATCTCATTAAAGAATAGGTCCCGTTTCTTGGTGCGGCCAAACACCAGGAACAAGGCCTTCTCGTGGACCTGCCGGGCAGCCCGGTCAAAGCCCAGGCCACGGAGGTCCACAACCCGGCCGTGTTCCCAGGCCTCCAGCTCCAGGCACAGCTGGGCCGAATTCTTAAAGTTTCGGAAGAGCTTCCAGATGTCAAACACCTCCCAGCCAGACCCATCCAGGCTTGGCACAGAGCGCACATCCAGCAAGGCTGCCGGCTGCCGGCCGCTGGGGCAGCTGGACAGCTTCAGCTGGGCAGCCCACCCGCCTCCAGGGGCCACTGGCTTGGCTGTGTCTGAGGGCTTCTTCCTCAAGATCCGCAGCTCAGCCCCCAGCAGCCCATCCTTCTCCAGGGCACTAATGTCAAACACGTACCTCTGCTTCCTGACCACAGGACCTCGGTCATCTAGAGAGAAGAGCCAGAAGTCAGTTTCTGCAACCCCACCAGCAGGGCCAGTCACCTCCAGCCCTCGGCGTGGTGGGGGTGCACCCCAGTTCTCTCCCCATCAAGAAAGCTTTCTTTAACCTCTTCCCTACTGTTACAGAGGCCTACACCCAAGGCACTGTAGAAGAAGTGCCTTGGGTGTAGGCCAAAATGAAGAAGCTTCCTATGTAGCTGACCAATTAGGGATATGCATCTGTAGATGTGTCTGTGGATCCCTTGAGTGACTCCTGGTGTTCGGGGCAGTGATCTATGTGAACTAGGGCCATCAGCCTCATGACTGCCTTCTGTCCTTCGGTCTCTCTCCCCCTTCCATGATCTAACATGACAGCTCATTGGCGAGAGAGCTGGAATGTGCATTAAAATTACCCTTTTATCGGAGGAGGAACCTAAGGTTCAAAGAAGCCAGGTGAACTGCTCAAGATCACCTTGCTGGGAAAAAATAGAGGTGGAACTGTAGCTTAGCATTTTTGTACTCCATCCTGAGCTGCTTCCACTGTACCTTAAAAGAGACAGCATTCTTGTTTTACAGGTGAGGCACAGAGACAGGGAGTGACTTCACTTAAGTCACACTTCGAGTTCATGACAAAGCTGGTGTACAACCCAATGTCCCTGCCTTCCTAGTTTAATAATCTTACTATGTATATGTCTTTTCTTGCTAGGTGTGTGAGTATGTGACAGTTTTTTTTTTTTTTTTTTGTGTGTGTGTGTGTGTGTGTGTGTGTGTGTGACTGAGTTCATTTGTGAATATGCAAGGTAAGCTATATGTGAGTGACACATTATATGCATGTATATTTGGACTTGTGTGAATATTTGAAGGGTGTACATGTGTATATATGTGTATGATTCCATCTGTATACAGAAGGTGTGTGTGTATGTGTGTGTGTGCATGTCAGAGAGAGAGAGAGAGAGAGAGAGAGAGAGAGAGAGAGAGAGAGAGGAAAGAGGATCAGTAGTATCTCTGAATCAGCAAGCCCTCTTTTCTAAATACCAATTTGCCTTTGAGGAACATTCATATATTGCTTCAGAAGGTAACTAATTAGCCCTTTAAACTCTCCATCTCCTCCTCCCCAAGCTCCCTTAGTGCTGGGGGGCACAAAGACTTACTTTATGAGCCCCCGAGGGGTCACAGCTTTCCCTGGCTGGGCAGGCAGCCAGGCCACCTCCCCCACCTCAGCCAGACCTGCTGCCTCGGTGCCTCACCCCTCCACCCCGTCACTCCCCCTGCAGACCCGCTCTAATGAGGAGCCTCGCCCACTCTCTGCCCCTCCCCCACCCTGCCAGCCAGTGTCCCAAGATCAGAACCAGAGCATGCTAGCCCCAAGCAGCCTTCGCTCCCAGTGGTCTATCTCCCTCTTCACACTTGGAGAAATTGAGGGACTGCTGAGATCATACAGCAAATCCAGAGGAAAAGCCGAGGCAGCAACAGGAGGTAGGCAGAGGGAGAAATGAGGAAAGCAGGTATTCACTTGGGTTAATGATGAAAATGATCTGTGTTTGAAATAGTACACAAAGTTTTCACCTTAGAATGCACTCAGTCCAGCCTATACACACACACACACACACACACACCATGAAAACTGAGCCTCCAAGGTAGAAAGGGGCTTCCACACTTTTAGATTCTAAGTCTGCTGCCTCCTTTCATGGCTCCAAGATGCCCCCTTTTCTATCTTCACCTAAACTACCTTCTCTGCCCCCTAACCTGGGGAAAAGTTGCAGAACCATGGTGACCTAAAGATCCATTTCTCTCTTCGCTGAGAAAACTGGAGCTTGGAACGTCTGGCCAACCCACATAGGTACAGAGCACGGACAGCCCAGCAATCGAGAGTCTTGGAATCTAGTCTCCAATTCTGCCACCAACTGGCAGGTCTTATCTCCTGTCTGGGCTTTAGTGCCCCGCTCTGCACCTTGCAGGAACTGGACTTGGTGAACCTGAGGTGCCCTCCCGTGTGGATGTGCCAGCAGCCTGGATCTGTCTGCCTGCGTGAGACTAAGTTCCAGTCACCCACCCCAGGCCAGATGCACACACTGTCCCTGGCCGGTGCGGCAGCCTCAGAGCTCTGGAAGCCCCTCAGTGCATGCAGAGGTCCCTCCCTGCCACCCTGCCCCCTCACCTTGCCCTTTGTCAATAAAGCTGGTGATCGTGTTGGCCAGGCCAGCCTCCAACTTCACGCTGCTGTTGCTTCCCTTTCTGTCAGCATCGGACAGCGTCCTGTACAGCGAGAGCATGTACTCGTGGGGCGTGATGGAGGGTGGGCGGAACGGCTCCTTGGGCTCTTGAGGGGACCCAGGCTCCCTGGCCTTCTTCAGCAGAAAGGAGCCGGGGACAGATCCTGCTTTGGGGGCTGCCTTGCCCCCAGGAAGCTGTCCTTTTGGGGTTACAGTCCGTGATGCTGCTTGCCTGATCTGAGGAAGGGACCCTGGCTTGGGTGCAGGGCCACCGGATCTAGGGGGCAGCTTTTTGATTTCATCCTTCTTGGCCTGCGTCTGCCCAGCGCCTCCCTTTGCTCTAGCATTGGAGGCCCCCCCACCATAGCTGTGACCACCTGGCCTAAAGATGTTCCGGGCTAGGGGGGGCCTCTCCTTGGCCTCTGCTTTGGCCAGTCCTGGCCTGGCCCCTGGGGGTCTCTGGCCCAAGTCAGGGGCACCCAACACAGTGCAGATGAGTTGCAGATCCAGCCAAGCCAGGTGCCAAAGCAAGAGAGTGAGGCGTTCGGGGAATCTCATCCTCTGGCCAGCCGCTGAATGACACCAGAGAGAACTGCGGCAGCGAAGGTGCCTCTGGCTTGGCAGGAAAAACCATGAAAGGAGTGGATCTTCAGAAGCAGCGGCAGCAGTGGGAAGGGCTTTCTCCTCAGTCTGAGACTCTTGAAGTCTGCCGGGCATGTGTCTGTATCCAGTCCCATAGTGGAAATGCTCCCGTATCCAGACGTGCACCGTCTCCAGTCAGCAGCTGAAAATAACTCGTTCTTGAAAGGAGAAAGCCGACCGCCCCCTTTCTCCCGTACAAGTGACTGAGGACTTGAAGGAGGCTTGTATAAGGCTGAGAGATTTTTCCAAGAAGGAAGAATGGCGTAATGCTGCCTGTGTGCTCCAGTTTTTTTCCCCTCTAGTTTTGAATCCTTTCCAGTGAAAATACTTCACACACACACACACACACACACACACACACGTGCGTGCGCGCGCGTGCGCACACACATACACACACACGCACACACACACACAAACGACCTGCAGGTGCTCAGAAAAATCTTTTACAAATCTGAACTCAGGAATTGGAAACGGAATTCCAACCCAAACCAATTTAATTACTCTCTGATGTCATGCTGTCTAACTTCATTTAAGTGCGATATATTTATGTGAAAAAAGTCACCGCTGCCCTTTGGAGGCCACGGCTCACGGGGGCTCTTGGCACTGAGCCCCACGGTGGGACTTGAGGCTTAGGGGGCCTCGCGATCCCCAGAGCAGACTCAGGGGTCTTCACCTCCACCTCACGGAGCAGCCCACCCCACCATCCCGCAGAGTGATGCTGAGGAGTGAGCTCGGAGATCTGAAGCCGCAGAAGTGCAGGGAGTGTGAGTTTTCAGTGAAGTCCTTGGAGTGTTTTTAAAGCAGTTCCAATTCCTCCGTCTAGTCTGGGACCTGATTTGGGGTGTGTGTGTGTGTGTGTGTGTGTGTGTGTGTGTATGTTGGGGAGGCAGCACAGATGGCAGCATTTACCCAGTTTCTTTTATTTTAATAAACTTGTGGTGACCCAAAGACAGAAAAAATATCAGTGCCCACCACACCCCCCCGAATGCCATTGGCTGAGCTCAGATGGTTCCTTCAGGCTTGGGGGCGCTGCTACCCTGAGCCTGCTGCCACGAACTCATCAAAGACGTCCTCAGTTTGCTCAGATTGGCCAAGTCCAGAGGCAGCTGCCACAGCCTAGGGCAGCAGCGGCCCCTGCAGGAGGCTGGAAAAGCGATTTCCCACAGGATGCTTTTGTAGTTTAGAAGTCTGAATTCCAGCTGGACTCAAAAGTTACTTCAAGTGCCTTGCTGAACACTGAAGCCCCTTTTCTTTTGGGACCCTTTGTCCCATCTCCCCGGGCAACTTACCACAGAGTGATGGGGGTGCTGCTCCCTTCACTTGGAGGATCAGCCTCCTGTCACTCCTGCAACTGGAGGAAGTTCTCCTTGTCCTGAGACTGTCAACTGGAAAGCCACCACCTCCAGGAAGCCTTCCCTGATTCCCAGTTGGAGCCAATGACTTCCTTTCATACGTACGTTTCCCTACAATACTTGTCACATTGTTAAGAGGACTGGTAGCGGGAAAAGCAGTATGGTTCCTTCATGAATCTTTTTTTTTTTTTTTTGAACTCAGGGCCTCACACAGGGCAAACTCTCCACCACTGATCTACATTCCCAGCCTTCCTTCTTAATCTGAGGCCCTCTAAGCCAACCTAACAGGTCCCATTCATACACTAAGGTTGGTTTCTTGACATAGCTGGGCACAGTATAGATGTCAGTGTCTGACAAATGAAGAATATGAAATTCGCCACTGGGAGGCCAGATGTGGTGGTGCACACCTGTAATCTCAGCTACTTGGGAGGGAGGCTGAGAAAGGAGAATCACAAATTCAAAGCCAGCCTGGGCAACTTGAGACCCTGTCTCTAAATAAATAAATACAGAGTTGGGGATTTAGCTCAAGTGATAAAGTGCTTGCCTAGCAAGCACAAGGCCCTAAGTTTGATTTCCCAGCACCCAAATAAATGAATAAACCCATAAAATAAAATGAAATGAAAAGGGGTGGGAATGTAGCTCAGTGCTCCCTGGGTTCAATCCCCAGTACCAACCAAAACCAAAACCAAAAATAAAACCACACACACACAAACACCAAACCTCAAACAACCTATGTACTTCCAGGTTCTCTTTGGGGGAGTACTTGAAGGAAGGGCAGAATTTGTTACTAACCCCAGGTTCACCACATTTGGCTTATCCCTTTGACCCCTGCCATTAACCAGTGCCCTCTGGCACTGCTCTCTCTTCTCCATCCTATCTCTGTCACTGTCCCCATCCTCCTCCCACTGGACCTGCCATAATTCCTTTGTAAATGACTTCTAGGCCCCCAGGATCTCTCCACTCCAATTCTCCCTCTTCCTGAAACTTACCCACAAGTGGCAACTCATGTGCCATCTCCTCCGTTCCCTTATCCCCTAGAAAAAGCACACTCCTTCCAAACTGCCAGTGCACATTTTCTGTGCTCTATTCCAATCTTGAAGCTCAAAGTTGATCCACTTGCTGCCCTCACCCCCATCTCCAGCACAGTTAATTTCTCCCACCCTGTGTAACTTTTTCATATTTTTATTGTAATTTAATACCTTATACTTGTCATAATCTATGTACATATGTCTCCCCATTAGGTTATAACTAGACTATACCATATCTGTCTTTCAATTATTCACAGTGTTTGGCACAGGGCCCAACACATAGCAGATTCTCAGTATGTGTTGTATGAATGAATGAATCTCTAACTGGTCCTTGTATACAAAAGCCAAAAGCCATCCTCTTAACACATCATGCCTTTTCTGCTGTACTTAGAGTTTCTTAAAGGGAGGGAGTTCTACTATGAATTAGGCATTCTGTAAGCTCCATCTAGTGAGTAAACGAAAGGTTGAATGAGCCAAATAACCAAAACATTCCTATTTTTTGATAAATATTAAGGGCTCTAGAGACAGACTTTGTTTTGAATCCTGGTTTTACTATTTACATTGTGTGATCTTTAGAATCCTCCCAGCTTCTTTAAAACTCTGACCATGGATCATGAAAATATTTACCTCAAACAGGTGCTTGTGGAGAATCAATGAAATTAATAACAAAACATCATTAACTTAGAACCTGGCAAATATTAATAATAGCTACTATTTTTGAACACTTTTTCTAGACGACCAGACAACCTTTGTCTTCCATTGCTCTGTGTGTGTGTGTGTGTGTGTGTGTGTGTGTGTGTGTGTGTGTTTTACTAGAGACTGGACTCAGGTCCTCACGCACGCTAGAGAAGCATTCTACCACTGAGGTATATAGCTCCAGCCTTTTAAAATTTTATTTTGGGACAAAGTCCTGCTAAATAGTCCAGGCTGGCCTTGAATTTGCAAGGCCTCCTGCCTCAGCCTCCTGAGTAGCTGGGATTATTTCCATCATCTTTTTAAAACTTACTTTATTATCCAGGCACACTGATGTCCCCCTGTAATCCCAGCACTCAGGAGAGGGAGGCAGAAGGATCATTGCAAATCCGAGGCCAGCCTAGACTACACAGTTAGTCCAAAAGTAGCCTCAACTACATAACAAGACCCTGTATCAAAACAAAAACAACAACAAAAATAGCAAATCTCACAAAATATTTATTTAATATTTTTTGTCACTGGTCATTATCTCTTATTTATCTTCACAACAGCCCTGTGATGAAAGTATTCTTAGAATCCTCATTTTACAGATAAATTAGTTTAAGTTCCAAAAGGTTTAATTACTTTTGGAAGACTAATTTCTGCTTCAACATATTTTATACCAAGAATTCTACTGTACCTTCTAGAAACATTAGAAGTGACAGGTTGGCAGGGGGTGTTAGAGTACTCTTGTCTTTCAGCCAAAGTCTCATCCAGTGGGCTGGGACTTTGGGGGACATAGAGTAGTCTCAGGCAGGCACCACTGTCTGAGGACCAGAGAACTCCCAGGAATGGATTAGGAGCAGGGAAAAGGGTTCTAAGCTTGGGCATAAGGCCCTCTCCAGGGAAGAGCCCAGGGTTCCTGCCTGGCTCTCACTATAAAGGTGACTAATCACTTTGGTCCCCTCTAGTAATTGCAACCAGATGCTGGCGCTGGCAGAGCTTCAGTCTCGACATGTTTAATTACTGGGACACAGTCCCTGGGTCCCCTGTGTCCCCCTCCTTCCCCCTCTTCTGTCAGCAATATTAATGTCAAACTGAAGGTAGAGGATGGGAGCCTTGGGAAGCCACTGGCATGGAAATAATCTTTACAATCCCTTCCATCATATCGAGCCTTTAACTTTCATACATGTTTCCCATCCATTATCTCATTGGCACCCCACAAAACATCCTTATAAAGTCAGAAAGCCAGAGCATTACTAGACGAGAAAATGGTGAACTAAAGAATAATAATAATACCTTGCTTTTTTTTCAAGCACTTAGCAATTTTCAAAGAGCTTTCACATTCATTATACTGTCTGAATCTTCTGAGATCTCCCATGAGTCAGTGCAGCACAACACAGAAGCTAAGAGCTCAGCCTCCAGGAGGAGACAACGTGTTTTTTGTCCCAGCTCTGCCACTTACCAGTTGAGTGACTTAGGTGTTTATTCATGTATTTACTTATTTATTCAGCAAATGAGCACTGGCTACATAGCGATGAACAAGCCATCAAAATCTGCATCATATTCTGATGGAAGTGATAGATAAATTCAAAATTTCAAAGAATTCTAAGTGCTGTGCAGAAAAATTAAACAGGGGGGTTGGGGATTTAGCTCAGTGGTACAGCACTTGCCTAGCAAGCACAAGGCCCTGAGTTCAATCCTCAGCACCTGCCCCCAAAATTAAACAGGGCAGAAGAGGTGTCTGTTTTAGATAGGAACGCCCCATTGAGGTGGTGGTGTTTGAGCAGAGACCCCGATGTAGTGAGGGAATGAGCCATTCAAAAGTCTGCAGAATGATCATTCCAAGTGGAGGTGATAGCAAATGCAAAGGCCCTGAGCTGGGCACACCTGAGGAACTAAGAGAAGTTGGAGTGACCAAAGCAAAGAGAGCCAAGAGGTAAAAGGTAGGAGATGAGGTCAGATCATGATGAAAGTGCATCTGCAATCTCAGTAATAGGGTAGAGAGGGGAGCTGAAGCAAGAAGATCTCCAGTTCAAGTTCAGCCTGGACTATGTCTCAACAAACAACAGTGCCTCAAGCACAATAACTATACATAAATACCAGCCATTATTGACATTTTAAAAAATAACTTCTCTGAATCCTATTTATGTAATTTTGTGATACTAGGAATGGAACCCTGGGGCTCCACATGGAGCTGCAACTACATCCCCAGCCATCTTAAAATTTTAAAATTTTGAGACAAGGTCTCCCTAATTCACTACATTGCCCAGACTGGACTCAAACTTGCTATATCTTGCCTCAGCCTCACAGAGTGCTGGAGACATACCACTATGCCTGGCATGAATCTGTTTCTTTACTCAAAAAATTAGAATACAAATACATGCTCCACTGAGGAGTCATAAGAATTAAATGTATTTCTATATGGAAAGCACTGTTCTTTCCATGACTAGCATATAGCAGGTGCTCCAAAAATCATAGTTTTTTAAAATAACTGCATTGTTAATACTGCCCCCATTTCATAAATGGGAAAATTGAGTCTCAGAAAATTAAGGGACAGGCACAAGTTCGCATAAGTAGAAATGACAGAGCTAGGACTGAACCCAGGCACCTGACTCTGAATCTGTTGCTCTTCCCACAGCCAAGGAGGAGTGAAAGGCCTACAGGCAGGTGGCTGGCTGGGAGTTGGGCCCAGAGCACCTAACCTTCCATCTGTGCTGCTTTTAATCTGTGGTGCGGCCCTGGCAGGGGCACAGCCACCTCTGGTCAAACTCACCCTTAAAACAGTTTTTTTGTTTTTTTGTTTTTTTTTTTTTTGGTACCAGGGATCGAACTCAGGGCCTCATGCTTGCAAGGCAAACACTCTAACCACTAAGCTAAATCCCCGGCCCTTAAAAGGGTTTCTTAAAACTCCACAAGAGCAGCCAATGGCCAGAGCAAGCTCCCAATGGCTCTCCTGCTGAGTGCCCTGGGAACTGCATTTTGTTTGAGTGGGCCTGTCATAGGTTAATCCCTCCTGCCAGGCTGCAAGTATGTTCCAGTACTACAATCTGAAGCTGGAAATTGTGTGTGTGGTGTGTGTGTGTGTGTGTGTGTGTGTGTGTGTGTGTGTGCACGTGTGCATATGTGTTTCTATTATCTTTCACTTACATTCTTTTTATTATTATAGTTATTAGTGAATGCTAATTGTACAAAATAATGGGTTTCTTTATGACATTTTGATACATGCATATAATGATCATACCCACTCTTCCTATTCTCTCTTACCAAAACATATAGAATTAAAAAGGAAAATCAGGGGTTGGGGATTTAGCTCAAGTGGTAGAACACTTGCATAGCAAGCACAAGGCCCTGAGTTTGATCCCCAGCACCACCCCCCAAAAAAGAAAGAAAATAACACTCTTCCTCCCCACCCCAATCTCTCCCCAGTTAGGGACCTGAAATCTTATCATTCTTGAGCTCAGAAACCTCAATTCCTCACTTCCTCCATCTAGTTCCATCTCCCACTTTGAATACAAGAACGCTCGTAGATACAGATTTTTATCCCTATTTTTCAGCTGACAGTGGAAGACCAGAGTGGGGAAGTGATTTGCTACAGGACACAAGGCTGAACCCAGAGTTCAAACCCAAGTGAGTGTGTCTGACAAAAGTCCAGCATTCTTTCTGCTATCTTCCTCTGCATGGTTCCTGTCCAGAACCTAAGAGCTTAGTTGCTTGTCACAGGAGGCAGCAACTAAATTCTCAGGTTTGGATAAAATTAAAGACCCATTTTTAAGGAGGAAGGGACCTGGTCCCGTGAGAGCTGTAACCAACCATCATCTATTGGCCAAGCACTGAACAGTGGTGAAAAGAGGCTACCTCCTTCAAGAAGCATCAGGCTAGTGGTCACTTAGAGCTTCACTCGGGTGGTGGGAAGAAATCACTGGGACTGGAAAGAAATCTGCCCAATGAGGCAGGGTCAGCAGCAAGGAGAAAACATTCAGCTGACAGAGAGGATCGTCTTATTGTCTGACTATCCAGTTCTAGGAGAATCACCCAATCCAACCAATGGGTGGAGTCAGCAAAAAGAGTTCCCGCAGGAAATTCCTGGCATTTCCCAAGCATTCCATGCCTTTGGACGCTGTTGTACCCTAGCACACACTCTGCCTGGAATGCCCTCCCACTTTGTGTGCTCAGCATTTTTATCCTTCCTGATCAAGGTATAATGTCTCCCCCGGGGAAGCCAGCTACTCTCTCCTTCCAGGATGCTGTATGTGTGTGAAATATTTGCTCCCTCCCAGGTGAATTTGGGAACTAAGGCTGTAGGCAGGGTCTATGTGTTATTGTTCTTTGGGTTCTTCCCAGTGTCTGGCTCAGGATTTGTCACTTGATTGCTGCTCAGTCAGTATGTATTTACTGGTGTATGAAGGACTCAGATGGACAGCAGTAAGGTGTTTACAATCGACTAAAAGAGACTGTGTCTTTTTGGTGACCCCGTCTGGGCTTCAGATTGTTAGTTTGAAGCCAGAGGGAAAAGTGTGGGTTTTTAATTCTGTTGTCCCCTTCTGTCAGCCTCAGCACATTTCAGTCACTGGAGGTGCTGACGTGGGGAAGAAGATGAGGAAATGGGTGGGGAAAGCCTATTGCAGTTGTCTCTGTGCTTTCTGGCTCTCACAGATGTCTAATACTGTCTCTGAACATGAGCAGAAAACATGGGGTGCTTGTAGTAGCTCAACAGAGGTTCCCTGCTGGGCTCCCCGCCTGCAGTTCCCTTAGCAAAATACATCTCTATTACCAGTGATCATCTGTCTGGCTTATTTCCGGGCTCCCTTTACCCCTCTAGGAGTCCTTCTGAGCAGGACTTCAGATGGGTCTATGCAGGCTTACCCACTCTGTCACTTAGCCCACGTGTGTCCTCCAGAAAAATAGTCCCCCACAAATTGTAGGACAGTAGGCCAACCCCAACAGAATAGTCCTGGACTCTCCTGAGTCTGCCACCAAATCAGTCAGCAGGTATATGTTGTCTTTTATTGACGGTTTTCCCAGGCAGGCAGCAGATCCCAATCACTATGTACCCCAGCTGCAACAGGGAGAGATTCAGGCCCTCAGACCCTCACTGGAGCCCTCTCCCGCAATGACCTGGCTGAAGCAATTAAAGAGAGTTGCCCATCAGTCCTCTGCAAGGAAAAGTGGGGACTCACAGTCAGAAATATTGCCATCCAAATTCTCTGTCCTCCACGCTCTTGACCCCTCTACATTCTTGGAGAAGGGCTTTAAGAACTTTAAGAAGTTTAAAGCATATTTTAGGCTATTAGGGAAAATATAATAATTTAGCACTTCACTTTGAAATTTCACATATATAATTTTAAAAAAGGAAGTCAGTCAGTCTAGATTACCTTTTGGCATGGAGTGAGAGGAATATAAAATAATGAGCAAGCTCTATATTAGGTTGCAGGCTCTATATTAGACTGCTCCAAGTGGGTTCAGGTAAAAGACACATTCCCAGCAGTGTATTAAAGGCATAAAGGAAGAAGCCCAGTTCACCTGGAGGGGCCCAGGACTGGTTTTCTTTCAACTGATCCGTTGCCTCACTCATCCCAGCCTGGGCAGGTGAATACTCTCCAGTCCTGTTTCTTGGACAAGTTTGAGTACTTTCACTGTGCTTGCTCTAAATCTCTCCCCACAGGGCTCCAGGGCATCAAATATACAAATGATGTGTATGAAGAATTGTTTGGATGTTCTGAATGTTCCTGGCACTTTGCAGGACATTTGGAGGCCGATGTATTCTCTGAGTCTGGAGAATCTCTAGGGGACAATGTCACCCACTTTCCCACATCAGAGACTCCACTTCCTAGTTTGGTCTAGAAAATACCCAGTTGCACCATTTTATTATATTTTAATGCAATTTCCAGCTTGCTGCTGATACACTGTTATTATCCAATAATAGAACATAATAGATGCTCAATAAATGTTTGCTGGGTGAATAAATAAATAGATAAGGGAATGAATGAATTCCCCTTTATAAAAATCAAAGATTAGTGTTTGGTTTTGATACCCTTCTACTTCATTTACCAATTTATTGGTATGTTTTTGTAGTTCTAAATCCTACCTTCACTCCTATAGTCTTAAAATATATTTTGTGGTTTGCTATTGGACCTATGTCATTAAACTTTGTAATACTGAGGCTGACCTGATTCATTCATTCATTGGATACTTATTTTCCATATGTCAGGCTATATGTTAAATACAAGGAATAAACCAAGATCTCCTAACATGAAGTTTAAATGTCAGGCTGGAGCCAGGCATGGTAGCACACATCTGTAATCTCAGCACTTGGGAGGCTGAGGCAAGAGGATCAAAGTGACTTTGAGGCCAACCTGGGCTACATAGTGAGTTCAAGGCCAGCTTGAACAACATAGCAAGACCCCGTCTCAAAACAAATAAATGAATTCGGGGTGAAGAGAGGAGAAATAAGTAAATAAGTAGAAAGTGCTATGAAAGAAACACAGATACAGGGTTTTACTTTGATAGCATGGCCAAGGAAGACCTTGTTGAAGAATTATCATTAAACCGAGACTAGAAAAGAGGCAAGGTACTACCTAAACCGAGAACTGGTGGTCTCAGCAGAGCACAAAGCATGTGCAAAGGCCCTGAAGCAGAAACGTGTTTGGTATGTTGCCGGGCAAGATAGCACATGCCTATAACTCCAGCACTCAGGAGGATTGCTGTGAGTTTGAGGCCAGCCTACACTGCATAGTTGAGATTCTGTCTTAAAAACAAAGAAACAAACAAAGGAAAAGTTTGGGGTTTCAACATTTTTGTTGCTCTTCTCTATTCCAAATACTATAGCAGGGAACATTCTTTCACAGTTCTTACTACGGGGTTATTTCTCTACGGTAGATTCCTCACCACTGACTTTAGGTAGTTTAGGTAGTTTAATTTAGGTAGTTTAATTTTCAGAACGAGTCCCCCCCAGCCCCACCTTCCCACTTGCTTTCTCTTTTTCTCAAAGTAGCTAATGAGAACTTTTTGTGTTTTCGCATGACAAGGATACAGTTCGTAACGAAGCGTTCACTTTGCAGGCTCCCTTTGCAATGAGTCTTAACCAGAAGGCTTCTTGACTGTTTCACTTCTACTACAAACACATTCATTCACCCATTAATCCACTCAAACTTACTGGGCCTTATTGTATCAGGCCTTATTGCTGAGTGCTAGAGTCAGAGATGGCCAAGTAACACTCTTTATCCTTAAGCAACTCACAGTACCGTGCAGTAATTCCCAAAATGTGCACCTAATATGTAAGAATCATCTTGGTATCTGCTAAAATGCAGATACTTGGCTGCACCCTTGGTTTACAGAATCCTTACGGGAGGAATCTGAGCGACTGCACTTCATAAGTTCCCCAGATTTGTTTGTTTTCAATCCCTATTAAAAGTTGAGAACCACTGAGAGGAAGAGAGCAGTTAATGGAATTTCAACTTGAAGTATATGGACAACCTACACATAAAATGCTATGAGAATAATGTCTGAGTAATGGAGCGGATCGCGTAGAGGTAGTCATGGTGACCCAGAAAATCAGACAATCTGCAGCTCTTCTGTCACAGGCCATTCAGGCAAAGGTAACACTACACAAACGTATATAGATGAAACAAAGTGCTGAGTCTTCCAAACGGCACTAAGTAACTATCTTGTGTTTGTTTTGCGTGAAGGCCGCCTGCCTGGGGCATCAGGGTCTAACGCTGAGAAAACTCTGAAACTGGTGGCCCGCAGGTTTGAACCGGACGCAGAAGCAGGTTCCCTTGTTACCCGCAGTTGTAATCGCCCCCGTGAGCTGAGCAGTGCGCAGGCGCACCCCAGGTGCTTTTCTTTCTACGCATGCGCAGTATGTAACGCTGAAGCCAAAAGGGAGATGATTGAGGGCAAATTTTTTCCTGTTCTCAAAACGTTTCATTTTTTAATCCAGAGACTATGAGTATCTTTATTTTATCGACACATATCATGTGTCAATTTAATCCTCCTTTCCCTTCTGGGCCTCTAGAGTAAGTCGACTGCCAGTACCCAATATGGCGGAAGGCCCTCCACTGGCACAGTCCGCCTATAAACGCCGCACCGGGCCGGACCGGCCCCCAAAGGGCGGGAGTCTGGGGGCGGGGTCTGGGAGCCGTCGTCGCAGCGGGCTCCTGCCCCCGGTCCGGCCTTTCGGCGGCTGCGGCCGCCGCTGGGTTGAGGAACTCCGGGAATCCGCGGGAGCCGATCGCGATGAGGTGGGGTTTAGGGGCAGGCGGGAGGTCCCCGGGTTAACGGCCTGAGGCCCAGGGACCCGCCAGCCTGAGGCGCCTCCGGGGATCCCGTTTGGGCAGCGATCTCCCGATTGCCGGGAGGAACCCGAGGCCCAGAGACGGATTGGGACGTGTCCTAGGGCCCACGGCCAGCCTGCCTCAGCTTCCTGCTGCCGCCACCGCTCTGCGCTCCGGTCCGCGCAGAAAGAGGGCTTCCCGACCCTTGAGTCCAGCAGCCGACAGCCCCGGGCTGTGCGGAGGCGGCGCTGCGCTCCCCTGCCCATCCGCTCCTTGCGCCCGGAGCTTAGTGATTCCTTGTCCGTCTGCGGCTTTGCACGCGATCTGTCCGGAGGCCCAGTCTCACCCGCCACCCCGCCGCCCACCCTGGAGCCCTGATGCTTAAGGACCCAACTGAGATCGCTCTTCGGAAACCTTTCCCAGTCTCCTTCCCAGACGCAGCCAACCCCACTTCTCTGCTTTTGAGCTTATGGCACCCACTTTTCCTGCCCCTCTTTCACCCCGAGTTCGGTCCTTAGACCGTATGCCTTGTTTTTTTTCATGTCTATCTCACGGTCTGGCACATTGCTAATAATGGTAGCTAATATTAATGAATAGTGTCGAGATGTTAGGGGCCACCAAAAGCATACATGCAGAGGTCTATATAACCTTTATAGCGATCTCGCAGATGGGTTATGTGTCGTCACATTTTACAAGTGAAGAAACTGAGGCACTCATAGATCAAGCTGACAGAGTCTCATAACTGAGTGAGTGGAGCTGGAAACTGTCCCCAGGGCATGTGTTAACTTGGTTAAATTACCTTTGGGTTTGGTAAGTGGCTTTCGAATTGATTTGTACATTAGCCCCAAGAGTTTCAGAAGCCAGCATTGTGATGCACATTTTACTGAAACGGTGTAGAGAGGAGAATTGATGTCCCCAAATTGACAGAGTGAGTTCTTGACAAAATCAAGGCTAGAACGGGGATTGTCCTACTGCTAAGCCCCGTGTTACTTCACTTTCTGCCTTTCTTTGTGCCTTTTCCCTCAGAAAGCTGTAGGCCTCGAGGTCATTATTTCACAACCTTCGGAGGCAAGCTGTGATTTCAGAGTTGAGGAGGCAGCTAATATAATGGAGAGATCATAGAATTTGGAATCAGATTGAGAGTTCAGTCTCTGTTTTGCCACTGACCAATTAGGTCCCTTTTGGGGGACGTTGCTTTTCTTAATTGTAAAATGAGGACAATAATCTCTCTTTTTTTTTTAGTACAATAGTCTTATCTCTAAAGTTTTTTTTTAAATGAAGATTGTGATTTTGAGAGTAAAATACTGTACAACTTTACTTGATCTGTTTTTTTTTTCTTTTTGAATGGTTATAGAATTGTCAGTATTTTGAAGACTATTGGTGATAATATGGATCATGTTACATACTGTCCTTATATCAGTTATTCAGTCACTTAAATAAAGGGCACCTGTCAAATAGCAGGCACTGTTTTAGGAGCTGGGAATACAGCATTCAACAAAATAATGTTTTTATACTGGTGGAATTTATAATCTGGTAGATTAGTACACATTATAATTAAATATGGACAGATACAATGTGGCAAGTTAAATAGAAGTTTCAGGGCTGGGGATTTAGCTCAGTGATTAGAGTGCTTGCCTCCAAAGCTGAGTTCGATCCCCAGCACCAAAGAAAAAAAAAAAAAAAAGAAATAGCAATGTGTGTGGAGGAGTGTTGGTTATTTTATATGGATGGTTAAGGAGCAGCTTACTGAGAAGGTGATACTTCAACAGAGAGCTGAAGGCAGCGAGGGTGCAGATAATATAACTGAGGGAAGAGACCTTGACACAGGTGGAAGCCTAGTGTGTTTTACACATGCACAGCAAGGAGGGCTCTGTAGCTGGAGGGGTTTGAGCAAAGGAGTAGGAGGTGGCATTAGAACAGTTGCAGTCTAGGATCGAATAATTAGGACCTGTAAGGATTTTGACTAGAGGGGATTCTGAAGGGCATCATCTGTTTGATGTATTTAAAGGAGCCTCTGACTACTCCGTTGAGAATAAACAATTTAGGAGCTATTCTACCATCTAGGAAGCATTTGTAGTAATCCAGTTCTATCAGTTATCTGTTAAGCAAGAAACGACCCCAAAATTCAGCAATTTAAAAAAAAACCATCATTTAGTATCTTACATATTTGTCACAGATCGGAAATCCAGAAGTGGATTAGCTAGGTGGTCCTGGTTTAGGATCTTCTCATGAGGCTGTAATCAGACTGGCAGCTGGGCCTGCAGTGGTTGGAAGACTTCAACTGAGGCTGGAGGATCTGCTTGCAAGATGGTACACTTAGGTCTGTTGGCAGAAGGCCCCACTTCCTGAGCTCTGGGCCTCTTCGCACGGTGCCTTTGTGTCCTCAGGACAGAGCAGGTGGCTTCCGCAGAGAGACTGATCAGAGAGGCAGAGAGAAAGAGACTGAGCAAGCAAGCAGGGAGCCATAGAACCGTTTATGATCTTGTCTCAGAAGTCAATTCTAGGCTGGGCATGGTGGCACTCGCCTATAATCCCAGCACTGGAGTGGCTGAGGCAGGAGGAACGCTGAGAGTTCGAGACCAGTCTGGGCTACATAGTGAGCTCAAGGCCAGCCTGAACTACATATCAAAACCTTGTCTCAAAATTTAAAAAAAAAAAAAAAAAGAAGAAGTCAATTCTACTCTTATTCTAGATCATAATCAAGGGGAGAGAGAATTAGAGTCCCCCCTCCCTGTACTGGAGATTAAACCGAGGGAGGACTTTGAGCTACATCCCCAGCCTTTTATTTTTATTTTTAATTTTTGAGAAGGTCTTGCTAAGTCCTAAATCACTAAGTTGCCCAGGGTGGGCTTGAACTTACTCTCCTGCCTCAGCCTGCTGGGATTGCAGGTTCTATGGGGCTGGTTTAGGCTCCATCTCTTGAGGGAAGGAGTATCAGTGTTTGTGGGTGCACCTTAAAGCCATTATGCAGGTGAGAGAGAGAGAGAGGAAATAAAATGTTTATGTTCTCAAGTATTTTTCCTGTAAGTACCAAACTGCTTAATATACCAATCAGTGTCTTAGTGCTGTAGCATTCACACCTCTATTCCAAATTTAGGTGGAATTGCTCCTCTTTTAAACTTTATTTATTTGTTCTATTTATCCTATCTGTCTATCTATCTATCTATCTATCTATCTATCTATCTATCTATCTATCTGTCTGTCTGTCTATCTATTTATTTATTTATTTGAGACAGGCCCTCGCTATATAGTTCAGGCAGGACTTGAACTCCCAGTGATCCTCCTACCTCAGCTTCCTGAGTGCTGGGATTAAAGGCATGTACCACCACGCCTGGTTTAAACTTTATTTAAGTGCTGCTTTTGGAGGTTTTTGTCAGGGAGGGTAGTGGGGATTGAACCAGTGGCCTTCGCACTGAGCTATATCCCTAGCCCTTATTTTATTTATTTTTATTTTTTTATTTTGAGACAGGGTCTTGCTAAATCACTAAGTTTTCCAGGTTGGGCTCAAACTTGTGATCCTCCAGCCTCAGCCTCCCAGAGTGCTGGGATTCCTTTTGCAGGATTTTAGATCACGAAGGGCTAACTCTATCATTCTTATCATGTTCTGCCCCTTCTTACTTTAAGTGCATAGGTGGCTCTTGGGCTCAGCGAGGTTGCTGCCCTTTCCAGTATGGTTCCTAGAAAAGGAAGAAGTAGGTCTTGTTAATTTCTGTCCACTGTGTCAGACTCCTGATACTAGTTAGAATTCATGAGTATTTATGGGGTAAATGAGTGTATGAAAGAAGTGAATCTTTTCCCACTCTATCCAGTAATAAAACAGTGCCAAGCTTTGTCTTGAGGAAGTTCAGAAGTAAATCTCAATTTCAGAAAGTTCTCTGATGTAATTTTTCTGTCTCCTCCTTTTTCTTCTTGTTGTAGTGAATTTCAAATTTATAGGGGTGTTGTGTGCACGTGTGCGTGCGTGTGTGTGTGTGTGTGTGTGTGTGTGTGTATTGGAAATTGAGCCTAGGGCTTCATGTGTGCTAGACAAGCTCTGTACCACTGAGCTACAACCTTATGGGGACTTTTTTAAAATCATAAAATGGTTCAGATCACTTTTTTAAAAAATTTTATTTATTTATTTTTTTGTGCTGGGAATCGAACTCAGGGCCTTTTGCTTGCTAGGCAAGCACTCTAACCACTGAACTAAATTCCCAGCCCCTCAAATTACTTTGAAATTAATTTTTGGAGCAATTAGATTTACAGGAAAATTGCACAGTACAGAGAGTTACTATATACTCTGCACCCAGTTTTCTTACAATAATATGACATATTTGCTGTAATTTGGGGGGGGGTGTTCTTTTGTTTTTTTTGTTTTTATGGTACTAGGGATTAAGCCCAGTGTCTTCCCACTGAGCTGTATCCCCAGCCTCCCCTTTTTTCTATTTTGATTTGAAACAGGGTCTTACTAAGTCTCTAAATTGCCCAGGGTTGGGGTTGGGGATTTAGCTCAGTATTAGAGCGCTTGCCTAGGAAGCACAAGGCCCTGAGTTCGATCCCCAGCACCTCCCCCCAAAAAACAATAAATAAATTGCCCAGGGTGGGATGGAACAGTTCTCTTGCCTCAGCCTCCCACTGTGTACCACCATGCCCAGCTTAAATCATTTTTTTAGTTAAGTGGGACACATAAATAAAATATGAACAAAATACTGTTACTGCATCTCTGTAAGCCTGTTTCCTTATCTCTAAAACTAGCAGGTTGTACTAAATTTCTAAATAGCTCTAAAATTTGAAAATTATCTGCTAAAGTAAAATAATTATATAATTCTAATATATACTGTAATTCCATTTCTTTTCTGAAGTATTACTGCTAAAGATCTTCTCAAATAATGTTTGCATATTTGTGACAGCTTTATCTCAAGAGGATTTAATGAGAATTCTTAGAACTGCTTGTATGGCAGCTTATTGAAACATTAGTTTGAAGTATATGACATTACCATTTTTGTAGGTTAAAAAGTAGCAGGCAAATATTAATGATTTCATGTGGTTTAATCTAATATTTTGGGATAGTGATTCAAAGAAGGACTAAAGAGGCTTTGGGGCCTTTGAAACTCCCTGTATACAAAACCTGGCTGAACCCTCGCAGTGTTGGGAGAGAAAAGGAGCCTTGATTCCTTTGGAACGACTCAGATCTGCTCTTGTTGGTAGAGGGCTGGCAGAAATCCTGGATAACACAGTGGTTTCCTGGAAGGTCTGTGTCTCCATCCAGCAGAGAGGTCCATTTAACTCAGCAGAGCAGAATTTCACAGAGCCTTAGTAAACTGACCTGGTGGAAAGCAAGGCCAGAAAAGGAGGATGTTTATAATATGGGGAAAGGTTGTATTATTACCCCAGCCAAGGGTATGGGTGCCACCAGGCCCTTACAAGTGCCACTGAGCTCTTCCTGCTTTGTTCTTTACTGCTCAGGACCGGCTTCACAGACTAAGGTACCTTCAGTTGCCCAGGAGGTAGTATAAGTTAGGAAACAGAGTTTTCTTCTGTGCTTGTATTATAAGAAAAACAAGCTGGGAATTTAGCTCAGTGGTTAGAGTGCTTGCCTTGTAAGCACAAGGCCCTGAGTTTGATCCCCAGCATCAAAAAAGAAAAACAGTAGGTGGGCATGTTGCAGTCCTGTAATCCCAGCACTCTAGGAGGCTGAGGCAGGAGAATCCCAAGTTCAGGTCCAGCTTGGGCACTTCAGTGACCTAGCAAGACCCTGTTTTGAAACAAAAAATAAAAAGGGCTCAGTGTGAAGGCTCTGGATTCAATCCCCAGTACTGGGGAGTGAAAAGAAAGAAGTACAGTGGTAAATGACAACAGCTGTCGGGAGGGAGAGAACAGCTGTCGAGAGGGAGCTGTGGTGAACTGCAGAGCACACAGCCTGTCCAAAGGGGCAGACACTCTTTTGACTGCAGTCATTCGTCCCTTGTGGGAATGAGTCAAGGGTCAGTGGAGACTCTGATTTTCCTAAGGAGCCAGAAGTATGGATTTTTGTGTGTATTCTCTCGATTATAAATGTTGACACCTAATTTGAATTATTCACAGTCATTGTATGGGCCACACATGTATTTCTTCATTATGCATTGCTGACAACTTGCCAACTGCTAAAATGATTTAGAGAGCTCCTGCCTTTAAGGCACTCACAGATTGGTAGAGAAGATAGACAGATAATGATGATAAAATGTAATGTAAGCCAGTGGTACATGCCTGTAATCCCAGCTACTCAGGAGGCTGAGGCAGGAGGATGGCAAGTTCAAGGCCTGGGCAATTTAGTGAGAGCCTGCCTCAAAGTTAGAAGGGCTGGGAATTGTAGCTCAGTGATAAAGCACCCATAGGTTCATTCCCCAATATGACCACTACCACCACCACCACCAAAAAAAAAAGATTCTTGTGAAGACAAAATGACATGATGCATATAAAGCTCTTAACAAAATGACCAGCCTATAGAAACACCCGGTAAGTATTAATAATGAGTCACACATTTCAGAGCCTCCACACTGGGTGAAGTGCCTTTCCTCTGTTTTTCCACGCCGCCTTTCCATGTTCCTATTGTTGCACATGCCACATTTTATTCTTTGTGCTTATTTCTTCTGTTGGCCTAAGAGCACCTTCAAGTGATTCATTCAACAAACGTCTGTCTCTCTGCCACATAGTAGGAATGCGATGATAAACCTGGAGCTCTCAGTTGAGTGCTGTGTTCCAAAGGAATGCTAGGAAACATAGGTCCTGTGACCTTGTTTCAAGGTCACTTGGGAAGTGGTGTTCAGAACAGCCCCCTTTAAAGATAGACTAGTGTAAATTTTAGTATGTAAAAGGATCTAAGGAGTGCTCTAGTAAGGGAACCTATTTACTTTGTCCTGAAGAGATTTGCATCGTGTGGACCGTCCTTTGGTTCTGTGTGTGTTTCCGTCCCCAGCTCAGGAGGAGGTAGGAGTGCTACCATGGTTAGAGACCCTGCGGGAGCATGCAGCCTCTGACTGCACAGGGACTTGTGGGCTTGCTGTCTGGTGCCCTAATGGAGACAAGAAGTCCTGGGTTGAGCAACATGAAGCCCCAGTCCCTGCAGCTGGTGCTGGAAGAGCAGGTGGTGGCCCTACAGCAGCAGATGGCAGAGAACCAGGCAGTCTCCTGGCGGAAGCTGAAGAGCTCCCAGGAGGCCCAGCAGAGGCAAGCAACCCTTGTGAGGAAGCTGCAGGCCAAGGTAAGGTGGCTGCCCCCTTGGGTAGGGGCAAGCGAACACTCAAGAGAGCTGGCCCCGGAGTAGGAGGGGCTGGAGGAGGCAGAGCTATGTGCTAGGAGTGGCCCACAGCCCACCTGGTTAGGGGAGGACCCACAGTGTCCAGCTTGAACTAAACAGCTTCTCCTTGAATGCTCATAGCTACTCCATGGGGCATGGATCATATCCATGAGGGTTAAATTTGTTGCCCAGGGATGTTTGAGGCTAGAGGTAAGACCCAACCCTCTCGGAAACAAGAGGCATACCGAAAGTATTCCTTAAATGCCCAAACAGAAACTCTAAACTACTATAGCCTTGCCACCCTATCACCGCCCAGTTCTCTCTCCATGCCAGCTTAGCCAGGACCGTGGGGCCTTTTGTCTGGGCTGTCTCTACCAACTGTATGTCGCCAAGGGCCTGCTTTCTGCCATAGGTGTTACAGTACCGGAGCTGGTGCCAAGAGCTGGAGAAGCGGCTGGAAGCCACTGGAGTGAGTGAGGTTTTGTTCTGTGCCCCCCAACCCGTCAGTGAATGCACTCGTTAGGTTTCCTGTGTCGCCCAAGGGAGGCTGGGATGTGGTAAGCGCTGTTAGGTAGAAAGCTCCCTTTCTTTGGCCCCCAAGAGCTCTAGCAACACTGTTCTTTCTGGGATGTAGCTGTCACCGGCCTGTCAGGTTCAATCCTTGTTTCTCTAAGAACCAAGGCGCTTCAGGCAACTTACAGAATGGGCAAGTGGAGCCAGAGGGAAGGAGTGCATCTCTCTTCTAGCAGGTGTCAGTGTTTATGGGTAGTAGAGAGGTGTGATCCTTCGAGGGGCCTGCAAAGCAAATCTGGCAGAGGGATGCATTGGTGCCATTGGGTGAAAACTGGCCTTGGAAGACCCATTTGCCTTTGCTCCAGCTCCCTCAGGAACCCTCTCACATTCCCATCAGAAAAATTATCTCAGAGGAAAGAAAGAATTGAAACACTCTGAGCCCCTTTTATGCAGGTCAGGCACCATTAGGCATTGTTGTATAATTATGTCTGTCACTTGGTCTACAGAACAATTTTCTAAGGAGAATATTGCCTTCATTTTGCAACTGAAGACACTGTAGAAGTACTTCCCAAGGCCCAGAAAGTAGTGTAGTAGAAATCAAGGCCATGAGTGAAGGATGATTGTATGCTTCTTAGACGTGAGGTTCTTTCCACCACCTTACCGTCTCTCGGAGAGATTATTGGTTCACTTTGGGAGAGGCAGATGCAGTGGATTCGCTTTACGGATGTAGTGACTGAGAAATGAAGCACATCGATGACAAACGGGAGAAAGAATTTAAAAGTGGGCTGCTATAGATGAGGAAATTAGGTAATTGGTCTGAATGATGTTCTCTTTGGAGGTGAATAAGGTTTGTCTCTGTCTGGCAAAGGGACTGATCCCTCAGCGGTGGGAAAGTGTGGCGGAGCCAAACCTGGACCGGCTACTAAACCAACTGGATGAGGAGCAGCAGAGGTGATGGACCCCACATCCTCTGACCCGGGTGATTGGCTGGTGGATGGAGAAGGCTGGTGGGAAACCTCTGTCCTGAGGGTTAACGTGGATTAGAACCACTGACTTCAGTCTTAGCCCTCTAATTCCTGGCAATAGAAAATTCCAGTCATTGTCAACTTATTCCCAAGAGGTCCAAAGGTTGAATCAGACTTTTGTTTTGCACTTGTTCTTGCCCCTCCCCAGTGCAGGTGTGAGAGTCTAGCAGAGGTGAACACCCACCTTCGACTACACGTGGAAGAAGCTGATGTGGTGAATAAAGCCCTTCGGGAAGATGTGGAAAAACTGACAGTGGACTGGAGTCGGGCCCGGGATGAGCTAATGAGGAAAGAGAGCCAGTGGCAGATGGAGCAGGAGGTAGGCAGAGCAGGGCTGTGTGTTCTGGGTACTGTCCTTGTCAGTCCTGGGGATTTGGAGGGAAACTAAACTGTCATTGTGAGAGCCTCTAACCATCTTTACTGATGCTGACAGCTTTCCGTATTAACCAGGGCTGTGCTGGCAGCTTTGCCCAACTTAAAGCCTTCTTCTTAGTTCTACTATTGCCTGCCTCACCCAGCTTGCTAGCAGGTAGAAGCACACAAAGCAAGTTTCTTTTGCAAACATGACCAGTTTAGATTTTAGATGGGTCTGAAAGCTTATTGACACCCTTTCCTGGAAGTCTGTATATCTAGATGCTAAGGAGGTAGCTACTAAATTGAATGGACATGCTGGGCGTGGTGGTACACACCTGTAATCCCAGCACTCAGGAGGCAGTGGCAGGAGGACCACCATGAGTTCGAGGCCAGCCTGGACTGTCACATGGCGAGACTGTGTGTCAAAAAAAAAAAAAAAAAAAAAAACCAAAATAAATAAATAAATAAATTGAATGGAGAAAAAAGACCATTTACAGAACCTGGAGAATTTTCAGATCTCAGCTAAAGGAAACAAATGTCTCCTGAGCCTTTTCTCTGTGCTACGTGATTTGCATATATTAAATCACTTGATTATCCTTGTAAATCTGCGGTAATGACTCCCACTTAAGCAACTACTGCGTAGCCTCTTCTCATCTAACCCAGAGAAAGGCTGCTTACCATCCAAGGCTCTTTGACCTCTTGAATCCCACTACCAACTTTATTAAACCCTTCAGCGTAACCTGAATGTAGACACCTATTCATGAACTGTCTCCTAAAAGCCCCCCTGCCCCCCAGCAGTTAGGAGGAAAGCCAAGACTCTTGTGTTAGTAAAAGATAGTCCTCTGCCCTTGGGTGTGACCTGGGTTTCTGAACACACAGTTCTTCAAGGGCTATCTGAAAGGGGAACATGGTCGCCTTCTCAGTCTGTGGCGGGAGGTGGTGACCTTCCGACGCCACTTCCTGGAAATGAAGTCAGCTACTGACAGGTCAGTGCGGGGATAAGAAGGGAGGAGGCTTGCCCCTACCCATTCTGGACTTGAGGCAGAAGTCTGGTGCTGTAGTAGGGGGATCAGGTGTTGTGGCCGGGAGGGGGAGAGTCGCCATTGGTTTCAGATGATTTTTCCCAGACCTGCCCCTCAGGCTCACTGGGCACAATCTCCATGCTCCGTTCCTCGATCCCTATTGGAGTCTGCTCTTTTCCTTGCTTGTCTTCAGAGATCTGACGGAGCTAAAGGCTGAACACGCGAGGCTTTCAGGATCCCTGCTGACCTGTTGTCTGCGCCTGACTGTGGGAGCACAGTCTCGGGAGTCCGATGGATCTGAGAGGGTAGATGAGAGTGAGTCAACCCAGCTGCTGCTGCTAGTAACCAAGACCCAGGAGCTGGAGCAGGAAGTCCATGAGAGGAGCCAGGAGCTAATACAGCTGAAGAGCCAAGGGGAACTGGAGAAGGCTGAGCTTCAGGACAGGTGAGATAGCTTGAGGCCCCAGGAAGCATTCGCTGAGGGAAAGCTGACTTCCCTAGAGAGCTGGGGTGAGCAGGGGAGCTGCCAAGAGCACTCCTGGCCTGAGGGGCGGGAGATGTGCGGGGGAGCCCAGCTGGAAATCCAGTGCCACACTTGGGGCTTGTGGCTGACCTCTGCCCTCAAACTAACTTGCAACTCAAGTTTCTTTTTTGTTAATTTACACATTAGCGAGGATTCTGTCCTGTGTCAACATCAGGCTACACACTGTTCCTGAAACAGCCAAACTCTTCCTGCTTCTCTGCCTTTGTGGTGGAGACCTTGGCCTGGAATGCCTCCCTCGCTTCGCTCTCTGCTTGTCCTTTAAGGCACAGGTCACATGTCATCTCATCTGTGAAGCCTTCTCTAACCTCAGTAGCCTATCACGTTATTATGCCTCTGTGGTCTTTTTGTCTGGTTGTTACAGCATGGATTTCATTAATTATTAGTTTCGTTTTGTTGTTATTGGTGGTGGAGGTTAGGCTGATTTAGTTGTTTTCATATTGACGGGAAGCTGGGATCAAACAAGCCCATGCTATGTAAGCACTTTACATTTGAGCTACATCCCCAGGTCAGCTGTTTTAATTTTGGGATTATAATAAGGCTGGGGATTTAGCTCAGTGGATAGAGTGCTTGCCGACCAAGCACAAGGCCCTGAGTTTGATCCCCAGCACCAAGAAAAAAAGATTCTCTATAATAGGTTTTTTCAAATAATAAGAGCAGCAACATAGCAGAGTCCCATCGACTCTCAGGGCAATGCCCCATGGTTAAGGTTGTGTCTCTACCTATTGATGGTGTACATAAATTGCAGGACTGTTTTGTTTGGTTTTGGTTTTGGTTTAGGGAGGCACGAGAGGCACAAGGACAGACTATGTCTTAGTAAGTTTTATATTTCCAGTGCTTCATCTGCCATTTCTAGATGGTATTTCATCTGCCGTCTAGAAGACACTTAAAGAATGTTTTGGAATGATACAATGATTAAATGAATAAATTGAGTTTGGCTTTTGGAAATGGTACATAATTATGAATAAAATGGTACATAATAAAATTATTAATAAAATGGTACATAATAAAAAAATTTAAAACTTTGAATTTCAAGACTTCATACTACTGGATGGTATTCATTTAAGAAATACTTGTTTATCCTACTCATCCAGTACTAAGTTCCAAGACACAGTGTTAAGTGCTAAAGGTATTGCTGGGCTTTGAGATTAACGTCAGGGAGGTTGACTATACTCTCTCCCAAATCACCCCTCCTTTTTCCCTCTCAGAGTTAGAACTTTGGGCTGAGGGACCCTGGGACTGTCCCATGTGGCAATTCTGATGTTCTTATTGGCTTCAGGGTGCTTGACTTCAAGATCAAGCGAGGCCTGGAAGGGCCTGGGCCAGAGCTTTCCTTCAGCTCTCGGGCCCCCAAACACGTGTTCCAGCCTTGAGATGTGGTAAATCCCTGCATGTGTCTGAGTGGCTTTTGGCTTCCCCCCCAGTTCAAGGCTATAGTATTGTGTGGTATTCAGGGCGTGCAGAGGGGCTGGGGTGCCCAAGGGATTCGGGGGTTGAGGCTGCAGTGGAAGTGTCTGTGTCAGGGTTGGGGTGTGCTGCATAGTGTCTCTGTCCACATCAGTGGCTGTCCAGGTGATGGTGCTATGTTCTTCTCTTCAGGGTGACCGAGCTCTCTGCTCTGCTGACCCAGTCTCAGAAGCAAAATGAAGATTATGAAAGGATGGTAAAGGCTTTGAGAGAGACAATGGACATACTGGTACATGATCCTGTGTTCTGGAGAGGAGTTGGGAGGGGTTGCTTGCCCTTCATGGACACACAGTAGTCTGAGGGCAGAGGCTGGTGACCAGTTAAATGTTCCTTGATGGAATTCTTCAAAGCGAAAAAATATTTTGGCTGAATTTGAAAATTAACTCATTATTTCATTCAATACTTTTTCTTTTTTGGGGGGGTAGGTGCTGAGGACTAAACTCAGGGCCTTGTGCTTGCCAAGCAAGCACTCTACCACCGAGCTAAATCCCCAGCCCTCATTCAATAATATTAGTTGTTCACTATCCCAACTGTGTTCCTGGGAAAATTATAATATCCTTATCAGAGAGAGGTGGCATGTAGAATAAGAGACATACTGTCAGTCAGGCATGGTAGCACATACCTGTCATCCCAGCACTTGGGAGGTTAAGGCAGTTTGAGGTAAGCCCGTACTATATAGCAAGGCCCTGTCCCAAAAAACAAACAAAAAAGAGGAGATGAAGTGAGGGAAAAAGACAGACTGTCACATTAGCAGATTACCAGGAAGGGGGTGTGTAGAGAGATTCAGAACCCAGTCATCCAGGAAATAACCCAGGAGTGTGGCAGTGTTTAGGCTGGAGCAAAAAGGACCTGGGGAAGAAACAATGACTGCCTTCACATAGCTGCAGGCCTAACATTGAGGAAAAGAAAGTTGAATTGTTTATTGTTTCCAAGGGCAAAACCAATGTCAGGGGCTAGAAGCTATGGGATAGTTTGGCTCCCAGCTAGAGCTTTTCCTTTGAATAGTCTGTCCTGTGAAGGAGCAAGGGTTTGGTCACTGAGACGCTGCTGGGGATGTTACCGAAGGGATTCTTTAAGGTTGGCTCTTTGAATCTTTGGCTCCATTCTGTGTTTCCCTTCATCTCCTGGAATTTTCACATCTCTGATTTTAGGCTCTTGAACCCTTATCTACATGCACAATCCAAACTAGAGTCAGCTGTGAGCTGGACTTGTTTGTGTCTTTTTGATGCCTTTTTGTTAGTAATTTGCCCAATTAGACGTCCACAGGGCTTATCTAATATAAATGAGTGAAGTGGACTGGGGTATAAGAGTTCTGCTTTTCCAGTGCTGTGTTTGGCTCTTAGTACTGCAGGGGTCACTTGAGCTCAGCATTAAGGAAACAGTGAGGAATGGCAGGGACTGTAGGACCCTGAAGAATTAAGTGTCTCAAGCCAAGCATGGTGGTACACTCCTGTAATTCCAGCACTTGAAAGGCTGAGGCAAGAGGATCATGAGTTCGAGGCCAGCATGGACAATTTAGTGAGATCCTGGCTAAAAAAAAAAAGAGAGAACAAGAAAAGAATAAATGTGTCATCTTAAGGAGGTATCCACTATTCAACTTCAGTAAATTGTTGCCATCTAGGAATGGGGGCATTTGTTAACTTTTCAAAAGAAGCTAGAAATTCAGAGTTTTATGTAAAGTCTCTCATCTTATAGATGTTGACTCAAATTTTGTATAGGCCAAACAAAACATAGCTGCAGGTCTGTGTCTTCAAAGCTTTGCTAACATAAACATGGTAGGAAGGAAGAGGAAATCTGGAGTCTTCAAGATGATTTCTAGATTTAGGGCTAGTGCTGGAGTTGTAGTTCAGTGGTAGAGCATTTGCCTAGCATATATGAGGCCTGGGTTTTGAGCACCAGAACTTCCAAAACAAAAACCAAAACAGTGCATTTAGATTTGGGTCTAAAGGTTTCTCCGGTTTGTTAGCCTTAAATCTCAGACATTAATTTACTGTTCAGAGACCGTAGTGACCCCCATCCAATAATAGCTCACATATTTTTGGCATTTGCTTTTTTTTTTTTTTTTTTTTTGGTAGTACCAGAGATCAAACCCAGAACCCAGCAGTGCTCTAGTGCTCTACTACTGAGCTACATCCCTACATCCCTGACCCTTTTAGGTTTTTATTTGGAGACAGTGTCTCATTATGTTGCCCGGGTGGGACTTGAGATCTTCCTGCCTAAGCCTCCCTCAATGTGGAATTACAGGATGTACCACTGGACCCAGCTTGACTGTTTGCTCAAGCTGGCACTATGTTGAATACTTTACATCCAGTTTTTCATGTAAGCCTCTAAACAGACTTGGGAAGTAGTTGCTGTTGATTATTCCTATTTTTAAGGGAAAGAGTCAAAGAAGGAGTTCCATAAGGTGACCAAGCTAGGTCAAGAACCCCAATCTAGGCAGGTTTATTAAAACTTTTAATCACTTAATTTGAACTTTTTATCATCATATCACATTGTTTTTAGACTCCTTGGAAAAGTGGAGTTGACAAAATAGTAAGAATTTGGTTGATTTGAGGTCTGGAATTATGAATTCTCTCTTGAGAGTTTGACTCTTAGGCTCTATTCTGTTCCCTGTATAGGAGACAAATCACACAGAGTTAATGGAACATAAGGCCTCCCTCATTAAGAATGCCCAAGAGGAGAAGCTGTCTTTGCAGCAGTTGATTAAGGCTATAACCCAGGTACTGGTAAGCCCATTGCCTTGGTAACTGGGTAATGCCTCGCTCTTCTCTCCAGGCTGCTGTGTCCTCTCAGGGGGTCTAGATTTCTGGTCTCTGAGGTTTGGGCTTAGGGCACTGTGGGAATGAGTTTTCTGAGTGTGTTTTGAGGAAGAACCCCAGGGCACAGGTAAGCATTCATACCCAAGTACTGTGTAGTAGACAGGCCCTCTTCCTTGTTGCTAACTGCAGTTCTCCAGCCACAGACTAGATTCTGGTTTTTGTCACTTGATATCCTCTTCTTCCTTTATTTCTTCATTTATTACTGCCATGTAGAATATCCTAGCCTGGTTGCTAGTCCCAAACTTGGATGACCAGAAGTGGATAGTTGAAGGAACCAGCCTTTTTTCTTCAGATCTCTGCCCTATTCCACAGGGAAAAGACCTGAGAAGGAGAACTTCAGGCTAGTGTAAGTCCCCTGTGGGGACTAGCCTTAGTCAGTAGGGTGGTAACCCCGCTGTCTTGGGTTTCAGGCCTTGGTAGAAGAAGAGGACACTATGGTCCGAGACTCTGGTCATGAGAACTCTTTGGAATTGGATTCTGGTGGCTTGTTCTGCCAGTTTGATTCCCAGGACCCAGACAAGGCTGTTACTCTGGTACGTTCGATGCTGACTCAGAGACACCAGGCCGTTCAGGTAAGAACTCCAGCATTGCTCCTGAGCCATGGGTGGGTGCCTAAACTGATTTGTACCCCAGGTACCTCTCTAGCCTGTACTTCTCCTTTCAGTTGACCAGTGATGAGGTGTTCAAGTGACACCCGAAAATATCCATTGGAATCTCTGCCCACTTGTATACCTGTGGGTTACAGGCACATTTTCCATGCTAGTGGTGCTTTGTTTTGCCTGTGATCTTTGCATAGCAAAGAGCCCAGGAAAGTATGGATAAGTGTTCCCCCACTCAGAGGGACCCAGGCACACTTACCATCCCCCATGCTACTCTGCATTTGAAGATGACCAACTCTAGGACTCTAGAGCTGTGGAAGCCCAATAAACTCTGATCCTCTGACTTCTCAACTGGTCACATCTCTAATCTCAGCTTACCTTGTGTACTAGTCCACCCTCCTTGTCCAGACCTACTGTCAGGCTTCTGAAATCCCTCCTTCAGCCTTGCTCTTCTGTTCATCATCTCATTTCTATTGCTGTCCCTCCACAGGACCTAAGGCAGCAGCTTTCAGGCTGCCAGGAGGCTATGAGCGTCTTGCAGCAGCAGCACTATGAGTGGGAGGAAGAAGGTGAAACACTGAGACAGCGGCTGCAGATGCTCACTGGCGAGCGGGATGCACTGGCGGGGCAGACTGTGGGCCTCCAGGCGGAGGTGGACTCCCTCAGCAAGTGAGCCAGCAGGCTGTTTGTCCTTCCTTTCCACCTGCAGTCACAGTCTTCACCCAGCCATTGACCCACTCTCATTGTTGTTGATTGTCTCCTCCTGCTGCCCTGACAGCCAGGGCTGCTCAAGGCTGCTTTCCTTCAGTTCTGTTTGTTCTTGCAGAACAAACTTTTGGGTTCCGAGTTCTTTGAAATTACGAAAAACAGTTTCCTGTGCAAAAGAAAAGATAGGAAGTTGAAAGGAAACGAGCACTTCTCTCCTTTAGCCTTGACATCTGCTTCCATTAAGAATTTTAGGTCCCAAGGGCTGTTCATCTCTTGTTTCCTCCTTCCAGAGAGCGAGAGCTCTTGCAGAAGACCAGGGAAGAGCTGCAGCAGCAGCTGGAGGTGCTGGAGCAGGAGGCTTGGCGACTGCGAAGGGCGAATGTGGAGCTGCAGCTGCAGGGAGACTCAGCCCAGGGGAAGAAGGAGGAGCAGCAGGAAGAGTTGCACCTGGCTGTCCGGGAGAGAGAGCGCCTGTAAGTGTGCTCAGTCCCCTCCTTGCAGGGGCCTGGCCTTCCATTCCACCTCCCCAAGCCACTCCCCTCTCTCAGAAAGCAGGTTCAGATTAGCTTACTGTTCCTTCTTTTGCAGAAAGATGAATACATAAAAATTCCTGAAGATTTTTCCTGAGTATCTACAGGGACAAGACACTGTGGGGAATACATAAGTGACTAAGACATGGGCCCTGATCACAAGGAGCATGCACATGTCTAACGAAGAAAACAGAAAGTGAACAACTGTGATATGAGGCTAGATGAAGTCAGAGCTAGATAGAGCATCAAGTTGGGTCCTTTGGAAGCGCAGAGTAACAGTTAATGACTGAGGACCGGGGAAAGCTTTCTGGAGGAAGGGGTATGCTTTGAGTCAGGTCTTGACCTATTTTGATTGATAAAGAGTGGGAGAAGGGCTAAAAGAGCAGAATAGCAAAGAAAAGGAGGTAGAAAAATTCATGGCAAGTTCAGAGTAGGCTGGGCTGCTAAAGGATCAGAAATACTGGGAAGTAATAGGAAATGAACTGGTCAGGAGGGGAAGTCCAGAGTCAATGGCCCTGGCTAATCTATAAATTCCCCTAAGTGATGTTGCAGTAAAGAACAGGGACAGAGTTGGGCAAAAGTTTGGTTTAGATTTTGGCTCTGCCACTTGAGCAGATTATTTTGTTTGTAAAATGGAGGCGATACTATTTATCTTAAAGGGTTGTTGGAAAGATTAGAGCTGTATTTTAGAAGATGCCAGCCTAGATCCTGGCCTATGATAGGTCTGAGTACCTGGTAGTAGAGGAGTCTGTTCTTCATCCTGGGTATATTCTCCTCCTTCCCAGAGCCCTAGTTCCGTGTGCCCAGGAGACACGAACAGTGGGAGCTTGAAGGATACTAGTGTCACATCTTCTGCTAGAAAGGCTCCCTGCTGTACAAAGAGGACGGGCAGACAATCTGCAGAAATGATTACATTTTTTAAAATTTAATTTATTAGCCGGGCATGTGGTGGTGCACACCTGTAATCCTCACTTGGGTGGCTGAGGCAGGAAAATTGCTGTGAGTTTGAGGTCAGCCTGAACTGCATATCAAGACCCTGTCTCAAAAAATTTTTTTTGATTTATTATCATATGATTCAAAAGTTAAAACTATTTACAAAGATACACAGAAAAGTCTCACTCCCATCTTTCCTTTCTCCATCCCATTTCTCTTCCCTCTATAGGTAACCATTTAAATTAATTTCTTATCTTTCCAGTGCTACTTCATGCAAACATAAGCATAAATTCTTCTTTCTCTCATTTCATTCCACAAAAGCCAATGTCCTAAATATATATATATATATATTTTTTTTATTTTAATGGTACATCTTAGATGTACATATTGATAATATTCATCATAGGTGTACTAAATGTATTGTACCTTGTTTTATTCACTTCATGTGTCTTAGAGATCATTCTTTATCAGTTTTAAAGACCTTCCTCATTCTTTTGTTTAGGAAAGGGAATTATGTCCCTGTTACCTATTGGAGTAATTATATTCCTGTTACCTGTTGGGGTGTGGCCACTCCCAAAGACTTCCTCTAGCTCCCCCTCTTCCCTTCTTAGTCAGGAGATGCTGGTGGGCCTGGAAGCCAAGCAGGCAGAATCACTCAGCGAACTGATCACACTTCGGGAAGCCCTGGAGTCAAGTCACCTGGAAGGAGAGTTACTGAGGCAAGAGCAAGTGGAAGTGACTGCAGCGCTGGCCAGGGTGTGTAGGCCTTCTCTTTACTTGCTGTGAAAGTTGTGTTCCCAGCAAAGGAGCTTGCAACCTCTCTCATTCTTTACCCTTCACACCAAGACCCCTCATATGTCTTTCCTCAATTGTTAGTCTGCCTCTGGGTCCCCTTCCTCTCAACATAACCTCTATATTGAAGTTAGATGAGTTTTCTAAAGTATAAATTTGGTTAAAAAAATAAAAATAAATTTGGTTAAATCAGTCTCTTAAAGCCATTCAATGGCTTGCCTGCTCTGGTGCCACATTCAAAGCTCTTTGCCATCTGCCTCAAACTGTGTTTCTGGCCTCCCACTCCAAAACCCCATCTTAACTCCTTTATCTTTACTCCTGCCACACAGCATTGATTGCATTCCAGGTTATATCGTGTTCCTTCATGACTACTATTTCATATACTTTTCCTTCTATTGTGACCACTTCTTTCCTCGCCCTTGAACCTCAAACCGTTCCTCGTCTCTCAATACCCCACCTAATTGTCAGCCCCTCTACCAAGCATTTTTGACTCCTCTGGACTGAATTAATGCCTGCCTTGAGTTCTCAGAGCACTTTGTGTTTACATTTTCTATGGCATCATTACAGTCGTAGTTGGGTATACATCCTTATATCTGCACCTCTATGCTTTGTTTTACTCCTTGATGAACATCCAGTGTTAGTTGATCTTTGAAAAAAAAGAGAAAGATAAGAAAGAAAGAAAGAAAAAAGCGATCGAGCAAGCAAGCAGGTATTGGGAGTGGGAACTGTTTACTGTTTCAGGAAAACTGGAAATAGGAAACTCTTCAACCCTTTTTGTTTCTAGGCAGAACAGTCCATTGCAGAGTTGTCGAGTTCTGAAAACAGCCTGAGAGCAGAGGTTGCTGATCTTCGGGCTGCTGCTGTCAAGCTCAGTGCTTTAAATGAAGCTCTGGCCTTAGATAAAGTTGAGCTGAACCAGCAGCTTCTCCAGGTGAGCAAGGATGTGTTTGATCTCCAGGGCAGGCCTGGGCCTGACTGAGGGGAAGGTAGTGACAGATGAAGCTGATGCCCAAGATAGTGTGGAGTCCTTAAAGGATTAGGCCAGAATGGTGAGTTCCAGATGTAGTTCTGAAATAACCAAAAGCAACATTTACAGTGCAGAAGAGAGCAAAGGATTAGACTGAACCATTAGAAATACTCCTCTCCCACACCTCCAGCGGAATCAGTCTGGAGCTTTGGACTGGGAAGAGACCTATGACCTCTGGAAGTAAGATTAGATTTTTTAATCTTATTGGGCAAGATATTAGCAGTCACCAGAGAAGAATCTGTTGAAAAGCCTAAGTCCCAAAATATCTTCTCTATTGTTTACAAATTTAACTTATAGTGAAGGGCCCTCTGGCTAACTCTGTTCTCTTCAGCCCAAGAAATGTACTATGTATCATTCTTCTGAATTCTGAGAGCAGGATTTTTGCCTTTTTTTTTTTTTTTTTTAAATCTCCATTCCCACCATCCAGCCCGTGTAGTACCTAGAATACAGGCACCAGATCAAATGAATGGATTTCTCCCTCTAGTACAGGCACTCCTGTGTCATCTTTGGAGGCTGCATTCAGATCTCACTTAGATTGGGTCTCAGGCTTTGAGACAGTGGGGGAAAACTGTAACCACTCATCTTTGATACATTGTGCCCCTTTCCCTTTTTGGCCAGTAGTTGGAGCAGGACAACCAGTCCTTGTGCAGCAGAGTGGAGGGGGCAGAGCAGATGAGTAGCTCTTTGAAGGTGGACCTGGCAGAGGCAGAGAAGAGCAGGGAAGCCTTGTGGGAGAAGAAAACTCAGCTGGAGGCTCAGCTGAAGAAAGCAGAGGAAACCAGGACTGAGCTGCAAGCAGAGCTCAGGGGCATCCAAGAGGAAAAAGAAGAAATTACAGAGAAGTTAAGTGAGGTGAGAAGACAAAACTGACCCAATTACATTAAGCTATAATACATCCTCTAGCTGGATGTGGTACATACCTCTAATCCCAGTGCTCTAGGAAGCTGAGGCAGGAAGTTAGCAAGTTAGAGCCTTGCTGGACAATTTAGCAATTTAGGGAGATCCTGTCTTAAAATGAAAAATAAAAAGGGCAGGGGGTATAACTCAGTGGGAAGATCCCCAGTAACACACACGCACACGTAATACATGTTCATTGTAAAAAGTTAAAATACTACAGAAATGACTCAGAAAGTGAAAGTCTTTCTGGAAATGATCAGTGTTAGTAGTTCGTGATATGTCTTCTGATTTTTTAAAAGAATCACTGTAGGAGTCCTTTGCTGATTCCTCGCTACTTTGTACCCCTCACTTTGAATTGAACACTTCACTTATATGCTCTGCTAGGCCTCATGCTTATTTCAGTCACTACACCCCTCATACTATAATTATCCATTTGCTTGTTCTCAAAGGCAAAGCAGTGTCTTTTTTGAGACAAGATGTTGCTATGTTGTCAGGTCTAGACTTGAACTCACTAAGTAGCCCAGACTGGCCACAAACTTGCAGTTTTCTTGTCTTAGCCTTCTAAGTGCTGAGGTTAGAGCCATAGGTCACCATGCTAGTTTCTAAGGCCATGGCTTACTCATCTCATTTCTACTGCTTCTAGCTCAGTGTCGAACATATAGCAGAGCTCAGCAAATTTTCATCTAAATCAGTGAATGAGGGGTTGGGGATTTAGCTCAAGTGGTAGAGCACTTACCTAGCAAGCATAAAGCCCTGAGTTCAATCCCCAGCACCCAAAAAAAAAAAAAAAAAATCAGTGAATGACCTAGCTTAAAGAGCATCTTTCTCTTCTACCAACCATTCATTGCCTTAATACATAAGGCATTACATAATCTCCCTTCTCAGAGTTCCTTTCTCTGCACACTGATCACTTTCTTCCTGATATTATTTGTGTGTCTTCTCAAAACTAAAAGCTCCTTAGGAGCAGGTCTGCTGTCCATAGCAAAGGTCTTGCTCATGGAAGAGCATACTTCCTGAGCCAGGGGATCACTGGGTTGAGTGAGCAATGCTCAGGGCACACAGTGCTGGGCAGAGTCTCCAAAGAACCAGTGGCCCTAACCTGGTGGTAGCAGCCCTGGGGAGATGCTGCCACCACTCTGCATCTCACCAACTTCTTCCCCTCAGGCTCATCACCAGCAGGAGGCAGCCACAGCTCAACTGCAGCAGCTGCATCAGGAAACAGAGCGACAGCAAGAAGTGCTTGCCGTGGCAGCCCAGGAAAAGGAGGCCCTGGTTCGGGAGAGGGCAGCTCTCGAGGTGCGACTGCGGGCTGTGGAACGGGATCGCCAGGACCTCACTGAACAACTTCTGGGGCTCAGGTAGGGCCTGGACCAAGTTCAGCCAAGCAGAGAGAGCTTTGCAAGGCAAGGGGTAGCCAAGTGAAGCTCCCTGCGCCTGTGAGTTCTAGTGAGTTATGAATTTATGATTGCCACTAACTGCTCCAGGTAGCCAGTACTTACAACCCCATACCTGTTAAGGAAGAGGAAGGGATTGATAAGTATCATCTCTTACTGATTCCTGAACCTCACAGCTCAGCCAAGGAGCAACTAGAGAGCAGTCTGTTTGAAGCCCAGCAACAAAATTCTGTGATAGAGGTCACCAAGGGGCAGCTGGAGGTCCAGATTCAAACTGTCACCCAAGCCAAAGAAGTAATCCAAGGTAAGAACCCAACTGAGAGAGGGCACACTTCATTTTGTGAGATGGTCAAAACCCAGAAGGCAATGGGAGGTTATTAGAATTCTTCTCCAGCCAGGCCTTGGAGATGAGAGTTGCCCATGAGGAAACCAGGAGACTATTATTAGGTAAAAGGAGTGGGGCAGAGGCTCAGAGGGCTGTTCCTGTCCCTGGTGTCCTAGGCGAGGTAAGGTGCCTCAAGCTGGAACTGGACACTGAACGGAGCCAGGCAGAGCAGGAGCGGGATGCAGCAGCCAGACAGCTGGCCCGGGCAGAGCAAGAACGGCAAGCTGCCCTGGAGCAGCAGAAGGCAGCCCACGAGGAGGAGGTGAACCGGCTCCAGGAGAAATGGGTAAGTGTTGGATGTGGCTGGGGATGGGAGAGGCAGACAGGGCCTCCCTTGGGTGAGTGCGCCACCTGCTGACTCGTGGTACAGATACTGCTGCTTAGAAGAGTAAAATTATGTCACCAAGGTGTAAAATCCAACTTCTATCCGGGCGTGGTGGTGCATGTCACTTATTCCAGCACTCAGGAGGCTGAGGCAGGAGGATCACTGTGAGTTCAAGGCCAGCCTGGGTTACATACTGAATTCAGGCCCGTCCAGACAAGATAGCGAGACACCGTCTCAAAAACAAACAAAAATTCAATTTTAGCTTTTTCTGCAGATTGAACCTAGGGCCCTTGCACTAAGATATATCCCCAACCCACCACCACCACTGCCACCACCCACCTTGCTTTTTTTTTTTTTTTTTTAAATTTTGAGACAGGTTCTCACTAAGTTGCCCAGGCTGTCCTCGAGCCTGTAATCCTCCTACCTCAACCTCCCACCACATGCAGATTACAGGCATCCACCATGAACACCCGCTACCTTCTAGCTATTAAGTGAGTTAATATATGAAAAACACTAAGAATAGTTTCTGGCAAAAACTAGGTACAATGATGCATACCTGTAATCCCAAAATAAAAGTGGCTAGGGATGTAGCTCAGTGATAGAATGCCCCGAGGTTCTATCCCCCATTTTAAAAATGTTTGTTCATGAATGAGCTGTGTATTTGTGTTAACCATCATTGTTGAAGTGAGTGGAAAGAGAGAAAGTCAAGTGGAACCTGATAGGATGAAAGGATGCTCTTGAGCCAGGCGTGGTGGCACACGCCTGTAATCCTAGCACTCAGGAGGTTGAGGCAGGAGGATTACTGCAAATTCAAGGCCAGCCTGGGCTACCTCGTGAGTCCAAGGCCAGCCTGAATTACAGAGTGAGACCCTGTCTCAAAAAAAATAAAAATAGGGCTGGGGATTTAGCTCAGTGGTTACACTGGTTGCCTAGCAAGCACAAGGCCTGAGTTCAATCCCCAGCACCAATCAATCAATCGATCGATCAAAATAAATAAATAATGCCAGATGTGGTGGCACATGCCTGTGATCCCAGCACTTGGAAGACTGAGGCACGAGGATCACTGCACTTTTGAGGCCAGCCTGGGATACATAGTGAGTTCAAGGCCAGGCTGAACGGTATAGTGAGGCACTGTCTCAAAAAAAACCCAAAATAAATAAATAAATAATTTAAAAAAATTTTAAAAAGAGTGGGCTCTGGGATTAAGGGTTTCCTGCTCTCAGGAAAAAATTGGATTGTATTGTTTTGTACTGTATTGTTTCACTAAATTGCCCAGGCTGAGCTTGAACTCATGATCTTCCTTCCTCGGCCTCCCAAATAGGTGGAATTACAGGCAAGCACCACCATGCTCAGATAGAGCAGGAATTGTTAAACCTCACTTTACAGATGAGGAAGCAGGTTTAGAGGAGAACCCAGGTGACACAGCTAGGGAGTAGTAGAGAGATTCTTGTTCCAGACCACGTCTCTTTCTGCTGTCTCTCCTCGCCTGTTGGGTTCTAACAGTGTTTCCTTCCTGTGGCCAGGAGAAAGAACGCTCCCGGCACCAGCAAGAGCTAGACAAGGCTCTGGAGAGCCTAGAGAGGGAGAAGATGGAGCTGGAAATGCAGCTGAGGGAGCAGCAGACAGAAACGGAGGCCATCCGGGCTCAGAGAGAAGAGGAACGGACCCAGGCTGATAGTGCGCTCTGCCAGGTGGGAAGCTAGTCCTGGAGCAGTTCATTCATCTGTGATCGAGCCCCTATTACCTTGGACCGCTTTCTTTTTCACTCCTAAGCATGGGCCGTAGAGGGGCTTCCAGAAGAGCGTGTATCCACCTTACCAGCAGTAAGCGCCGTAAGCAGTAAGCAGTTAGCTGTAGGGCCAGCAGCGTCATACTTCCTGAAGGAGGGCCGAAACTTACCACATCCTGTCAGCTTGCAAACTAGCAGCAGTCTTGCACTTCCTGGTCCTCAGTCAGTGGATCAGACTTCTGTTTGGTGGAAGAACCTCAGAGCAGCTGGGATGTGCATATGGCCTCCTGGGTGAGCGCAATAACCCTGAGCCCACAAGCCCTCGCCCCTCCTGTCCCTCCACAGATGCAGCTGGAAACAGAGAAAGAGAGAGTGTCCCTCTTGGAAACACTGCTGCATACCCAGAAGGAGCTGGCAGATGCTGGCCAACAGCTGGAACGGCTAAGGCAGGACATGAAGGTGCAGAAGCTAAGGGAGCAGGTATGCAGGGTGGGCCTGGGGGTCCATTCCCTCATTCAGCAGTGAACAGGTCTTTGGTGCTTCTTATGCGCCAGGCCCTGTGGTATGGTGCTGACACTTGACAAATCCATAAAGATGTGGCCCAGGAGTGTGACAGACATGGTCTCTGCCCTCAGGAAACTTACATTCTAGTGACAGAGATGGGTGACAAATGAGCAGGTGTAAAATTAGTGAGATGACTGCAGATTGTAGTAAGTGCTGTAAAGGAAAGAAATAGGATGATGTAATTGAGAGAATTCAAGGCAAATTGGCCAGGGAAGGCCCTTACAGAGAAAGGGACCTTTGAGCTAAGACTTGAAGGTTAAAAAGAAATGATCTCCCTAACCATGGTGGTACATGCTCATAATCCCAGCACTCAGGAGGCTGAGGCAGGAGGATCACTTTGATTTCAAGGCCATCCTGAACTACATAGTGAGACTCTGTTTCAGAAAACCAAAACCAAAACAACAGACGAAAACCTTTAAGAAAAAAACCTTAAAAAAGAAGCAGCAGCAGCTGCACCTAGGAACACTTCAGGCAGAGGATTTAGCTATCACAGGGCCAAGACAGAAAGAAAGAAGTCTGGGACAGTCAAGGACAGAAAGCAGGAGTGTGGCTTGGGGCAAGTGGAGAGGTAGATAGAAGGCCTTCTTCAGTCATAATAGGAGCTTGGATTTTGTTCTAAGGGCAGTGAGAAGCTATTGGATGGTATTTAAAAAGCAAGTGTGGGACATGATGTTATATATTTTTATTTATATATGTATTTTTTTCTTTTTGTGGATGCATGCTAGGAAGTTCTCTACCACTGAGCTAATATATATTTATCTAGATAGATAGATAGATAGATAGATAGATAGATAGATAGATCTCAGTTCACAAACTCAATTCTCTCCACGATTCTAGTCACAAACCAAACTGGATAGGAATAGAATCACATTTCCCCATAAGGTCAACATTGAACCTAACCACTGAATTTGATTTAGTTCTCATCTAACTCAGTCTGAGACCAGACTGGTGGAAAGAATGGAGTTTGTGAACCGGGGTGCCACTGTATATGCCTTCAGGTGCTGAGTGGAGAGCAGTGTGTTTGGGGTGAGAGCACTGCCATTGGGTGGAAGCAGGGATGAGGTAAGAAGGCCATTGCAATAGTCCAGGGAGAGGCCCTGACCAGGAAACCTTATGAGGAGGGAAAGGGAATAGGAGGTGAGGAGCTGAAGTGGAAACAACATGGATTGCCGCCTTCTGCCACAGTCTTTGCCAACCCAACAGAAAAAATAGACCCAGGCTCCAGCAGAAGCTTTCCCACACTCACTGATACCTTCTCACCTCCACAGGAGACCACTGGGATGCTGCAGACCCAGCTCCAGGAGGCCCAGAGGCAACTGAAGGAGCAAGCTCAGCAGCACAGAGACAACCTTGCTGCCCTCCAAGAAGAGCGCCGCACCCTACTGCAGGACCAGATAGATCTGCAGAAGCAGGTCGCCTCCTCCTCCCCACCCTGCCTCCATGCCCATCCCCGTATGGCCAGGCCTTCCCATTCCCACCCGCGGACACAGAGAGTTGAGGCCCTGCTGCCTGAGCGTGGGAGGGGAAAATGTGCCTGAGAGAACAGGGGGCCTCGCTAAGTCCCGGGACAGTTCATCCAGCCCTATGGATGCTCGGGTTCCACTCCACAGACTAACGTCACAGCCCATTGAAAATATTTGAAAAACAGTTGCATCCATACCAAACATGTACAGACTTCTTTCCTGTTGCTATTCCCAAAACAATAGAGTATAACAATTTTTTACAGAGAGATTACATTGTATTAGGTATGATAAGTAATCTACCCACAATTTAAAGATTATGGGACAATGTGCATATACTATGCCATTTTACATAAGAAACTTGAGCATCTGCGGATTTTGGTAGCCAAAGGAGACTGGTTCTAGGTACCCCAGGACCCCTGTAACCTCTTACTGGAGTGAGCACATTGCATAGATTGCTCTTCCTGTTCAGACTGCTTTTGCTTCTCAGACTCCTATATCTAATGATGTTCTAATTTCTTTCTTTCTTCTTTTTTTTTTTTAAAGTACAATCACTATACAGTTGCCTATCACTTTGCTTTGGGGTATAATTCTATTATTCTATTTAGCCAAGATGTTTATTCATGTCTGCCTTTGTGCAGCATTTGCAAGGTGGGGAACCAATAGCCAGTCTGAATGGTACTGAGGAAGGGGTGGTTAAGTATATGTGTAGGGTAGATGGAACCTCTGGAATGCGGGAACAGGGCCACTGACTGTGGCACACTTTGCAGGACGTGAAAGCCCTCGACCAGAACCCTCCTGCCATTGCTGCCCTGCTGTCTGATCATCCTGTCCTTAACCTTCCAGGTAGAGGACCTACAGTCTCAGCTGGTGGCCCAGGAGGACTCCCGTAGGCTGGTGGAGGAAGAGGTTCAGGAAAAGCGGAGAGAGGCCCAAGAGTACAGCCTAATTCAGAAGGAACTGGAAAGAGAGAAGGCCAGGTAGGCTAGAAAGCCATGAAGTTGGGTTTTGCCTCTGGCTATAGTAGTCACAGTGACACTGTAAGTTCTTTGCTTGGGTCACTTTGTCTTTCATGTCTTCAGCTCTGGGGTGTATATTGTAGCTGTGTAGGGAAGACCTGGCCCTTGTCTTCAAAGCCTACACTTTGTTCATTTAGTAAATATTTAGAGAACATCTATTATTTACTGGGCACTAAGCCAGAGTTGGGAATACAGTGACAAACAAGACAGTGTGGCCTCTGCCTCAATAGAATTTGTAGTTTTGTAGGGAAAATTTTAATCATATAATTCTCCAGATTATGACAGATTATGACCACGGTATGAAGGAAAGAAACAGGTGCTGAGGTGGAGATGGGAGAGACCTTTTTTGTTGTTGTTGTTGTTGTTGTTGTTGTTATTGTTTTGTTTTGTTTTGGTTTTGGTTGGGTGCCAGGGATCGAACGCGGGGCCTTGCATTTGCTAGGCAAGTGCTCTACCACTTGAGCTAAATCCCCAACCACCATTGTTGTTTTTGAGACAAGGTCTCACTGTGTAGTCCAGACTGGCCTCAAACTCACAGCAGTCCTCTTGCCTCAGCCTCCCTGCCTCAGCCTCCCAAGTGCTAGAATTACAGGCATGCACCACCACACCCAGCAAAAGACCTACTTTAGAAAGTTGTTAGGGAAGGCCTTCCTCAGGAGGTTGTATTTATTTATTTATTTATTATTAATTTTTTGTGTGTGTGGTACTAGGGATCGAACTCAGGGCCTCGCGCTTGCTAGGCAAGTGCTCTACAGCTGAGCGAAATCCCCAACCAGGAGGTTGTATTTAAACTGAGCACTGGAGGATGAAATGGAGCAACCTGTGCAAAGGGGTGAAGGAGAATGCTTTATAGCAGCAATAGAAATCGTGCTCATGCTCAAAGGCCCTGAGGCAGATGAAAGCTTATAATGTTTGTTGAACCTCAGAGTGCAGTATAATTGGATTATAGTGAATGAAGCAAGCTGGACGACTCCATACCATTTAGAATGTTGTGGGTCATGGCAAGGAGTTTGTAGATTATTTTAAGTTTCATAGGAAACCATTGGAGGATTTCATTTAGTATATGTGCTGCTGAAGTGAGCACGATTGGAGGATTCCAAGCAGGGAATTTGACATATTGATTGATTGATGGATAGATGGATGGATGGATGGATGGATGGATGGATGGATTATAATATCAGTGATTAAACCCACAGCCTTTGAACTGAGCTTTATTTTCAGCCCTTTTTATTTTCTATTTTGAGACAGGGTCTTACTAAATTCCTTAGTCTGGGCTTGAACTTGCAATTCTCCTGCCTCAGCCTCCCAGAGTACTGGGATTCCAGGCATTCCCCACCACACCTGGCACATAATTCAATTTATGATGTATTAGAAGGAACAGCCCCCCTCCCCAACAAAACAAGGGACAATAATGGCATAAAATATCACAAGTGACAGAAGGCCATTCAAAAAGTAGAGGAAGAAATAAACAAGGAGAGGAAAGGGTTGGGGATTTAGCTCAGTGGTAGAGAGAGCGCTTGCCTAGCAAGCACAACGCCCTGAGTTCAATCCCCGCACCCCCTCAAAAAAAGAAGAAGAATCTTTAGCACCCTCTCCCCGCAAAAAAAGAGCATGCATTCTCAGTGATACAGAAGTTTGAGAAGAGACAGAGTCTCAGATTCTTTTGGTGATGACCCTCGAGGCAGAAAGACAAACCAGGAGGCTGGTACAGGTGTCCAGACAAGGGATGCTAATGCTATATCAGGGTAACTCATGGGAGGGGAGACAGGCTTACAGGAGCCAGGATGAAGCAATCCTTACAGACAGGGATTGAATGTGGGTGGGTGGAGAGGGACTCTGCAGAGCAGTCCAGGTTTCTGTGTTGGGGCACGGTGTGCACAGTGGTGCTATTCACTGAGCTAGGGAACATAGTAGGAGATGATTGGGGGGAGTTGGAGGTACAGAGGGAACAGGAAGGTTTGGACATACTGACTGTGAAGTACTTGCATAGATGTATGTGGAATTTGCCACACACAGAGAAGAATGAACTGTGAGGTTGAAATGAGGCATGAAGTACCTAGGTGCTTGTGGTAGGTGCTCATAGGGGGCAATCATATTGTGACTCTATAATCATTATCATTACTATTTATATTTTAATTATTAATGCTGTAATTAGGTCAGATGTAAAGGCAGTTTCTCACTCCTTCAGAGAATGATCTAACCCTCTGACCCCTTTCTTTCTAGCTTGACTCGGTCACTGGTGGAAAAGGAACAGAGACTCCTTGTTTTACAAGAAGCTGACTCTGTTCAACAGCAAGAGCTGAGCTCCCTACGCCAGGACATGCAGGAGGCCCAGGAAAGGCAGAAGGAGCTCAATGCCCAGGTACCTCCCGCTAAGGCCCTGAGTCTCCTTGGTAGAGGCCTGGGCCTTCAGTGCTACAGTGATTGCTTTATCTAATGACAAGGGTAGGCAGAGACTACAGCAGCCCGGGCAAGAGAGGAAAGCCAGTGCTGGGCAGGTTGGGGGCTGGGAACATGACCCAGAGATGAGAATGGCCTGGAACATGGTGCCCAGGTGGGCCTGGTTCATCCACATGTGTGCTTGGAGTGGTTGGCAAAGCGCTGCCAGGGGTGTAGAGTGGCGAGAAATATTCCAGTCAGGCAGGCAGCAGCAAGAGGACCCCCAAGGACTCAGTCTGCTCACAGTGGGCTCTTTAACTTGGTCCAGATGAGAGATGGAACTGGGAGGGAAGGGGTGGGGAGGGACAGCTAGACAGTGGATAAGGGAACTGGTCTGCTGTTAGTCCGGAGTTTGCCAGCCCTACTACTTCCTAGTTTGTGAGCATCAGGGTCTTCATCCATAAACAAGAGTGACAACTCTTAGCCACCATAGCAATATGTAAATATGGCCAGGAACACAATAAGTGTGGTGACTGGTCTTAGCTCATTGTCAGGGTTTCTGGGCAGAATTCTAATCAGAGCAGGAAGCTGATGTGTGTGGTTGGGAAACCAGGCCAGAACCCATTAGTGTGGCCTGGGCCCAGGTGTCAGAGCTAGAATACTCATTTCAGAGTCCTCTTTACCTGCTGGAGACCTGAGTCTGTTCAGATCCTCCCAGGTTGGGACCAGCTTTGCACAGGGGTTGAGTGGGGTCAGGCCTGAAAGGTCTGAGGAGACCTAGCTCAGAGTGAATCCTCTTCTTCTCTGATAGGTGGAATTACTGAGGCAGGAGGTCAAGGAAAAGGAGGCTGACTTTGTGACCCAGGAAGCACAGCTGCTGGAGGAACTGGAGGCCTTGCGGATTACAGAGCAGCAGCTACGAGCTTCCCTGTGGGCTCAGGAGGCCAAGGCCGCCCAACTGCAGCTGCGACTGCGCAGCACAGAGAGCCAGCTGGAGGCACTGGCCGCTGAGCAGCAGCCGGGGGCCCAGGCCCAGGCCCAGCTGGCTAGCCTCTACTCTGTTCTTCAGCAGGCCCTGGGGCCTGCCTGTGAGAGCAGGCCTGAGTTGAGGGGTGGGGGAGACTCTGCCCCCTCCCTCTGGGGCCCTGAGCCAGGTGAGGCAGCCACCCAAGCTAAGTCCTTTGGGCCAAAGCTAGGCCTCGCCCCAGGGAGGAAGGCTGGGTGTGCAGTTCCTCAGGTACCCTCAAGCAGTGTTGTTTCCAGGTTAGGGCCACAGGCTCTGGAATTAATTCTAGGTGCGGTTGAAGCCCAAGGATTACCCTTAGGATAAGTGAGTGGGGTCTTGAGGAGCTCTGCAAACTATAAACCCTGACCACAGTGTGGTTTGGTTTTGTGTAATTATCCACACACACATGCCCCCCCCTACCATGTGCTATCTGTGTGTTCTTGGGCAACTCAATTTCTCTGAGCTTGATTTTTCTTGACTATAAAATGAAGATGTTGGGGTTGGGGATTTAGCTCAGTGGTAGAGCGCTTAGCTAACAAACACAAGGCCCTGAGTTCGATACCCAGCACCACCCCCCTCCAAAAACATATATTAAAAGTACTTACCTCAGAATTTTTCCAAGGAGTTGATGTAAACAGCTCACACAGTTCCTGGCATCATCTAGTGCCCTCCACAGTGCCTGGCACATAGAAAAGCAGAAAGCATGTGATGACCGAATGGCTGCTCTTGGAGGAGTAGAGGGACCGTTGGAAGGGCTGGGTCTGGGGAGGGATGGCTGTTTCTCTGCATAGTGGCAGCCAGATGAGAAAGGTTTTCTTCATTTCTTCAGACCAAAATGGAGCTAGGAGTCTCTTTAAGAGAGGGCCTGTCCTGCCTGCTCTCTCAGCAGAGGCTGTAGCATCTGCCCTGCACAGTCTTCACCAAGACCTGTGGAAGACACAGCAGGCCCAGGTATGTTGTCTGCCTTCTTTCTTTAAGCTATTTACCTCTGCATGAAAAGCCTGAAACACAGACTCATGAAGCCTTTTGACCTGTTTTCTTCTGAGGTCAAAATGGGATGAGCTCGCCCTCTAGCACTTACTTGGTGGCAGGTGTGATTAATGCATTTGGCTTTCCTGGGCTTTGCTTTCACTTGCAAAGGTGGAGGATAAAAAAATGCCTGCCCCATGGGGTTATTTTGAGGATAAATGGGTGGTATCTCTGCAAATTGTAATCCCTGAACACTGTCTGGTTTTGTTTTGCATAATTTTTCCCTCAGCCATGAATTTATTCTTGGAAACCCAGCAAATTGGGGACCACTGATACTTGAGGTTGATATTTATGGAGCATTTAAGGCCTAAAACTAAACTAAAGGTCCCCAAAATCCCACCTCACTGAACTTGTCAGTACAAATCGAGTGCCAGCTAGATGCGAGCCACTCTCACTTGGGGATATGAAAAAGAGAAAGACTGACTTCTGGGGCTGGGGATTTAGCTCAGTGGTTAGAGTGCTTGCCTAGCAAGCGCGTAAGGCCTCGAGTTTGATCCCTAGCACCAAAAAAAAAAGACCTGACTTTTTCTTTTCTTCCCCAAACCCCAGTACTGGGAATTGAACCCTGGGCCTTTTTACTTTTTGGAGAAAGGATCTAAACTGTCCAGGCTCAATTTGAAAGTGCAGCTCTCCTGTTTCAGTTTCCCAGAGTTCTGGGATCACAAGCATGAGCCGTCATGCCTGGCCTCCAAACTGCATTCTGAGAGAAAGCAAAACCAGTGGAATTGATTCCTCAGTAGCAGAAATGGATGACAGGCTTTGGAACTATGAGGAAGGGGCAGTCCCTTCCAGCTCAGGGAGGGGCAGAAGGGCAGAAGATGTGGCCCTTGGGCTAAGCTTTGAAGTAGGTGTTTGGGAAGGAAGAGGTGTGCCCTAGAACAGCCCAGGTTTGTTTCCAGAGTCCTAGGCAGGTTAGTAGGGCTTTGTGGTCACGTCAGGGAGCTAAATTAAATGTGTGCAAGTTCAGAGGTTAGAACTCAGCAGTCTGGGCATCACCCCAGAGGCTGAGAGTGAGGAGAGTGCTTGGGCCTGGCTGGGCCAGCCTTGCGGCGGATGGGGAACACACCTGTCATCCCTTCCCAGGATCACCTGCAGGATCAGGCCCAGAAGATGGCACAGCAGCTAACCGATGCTGAGGCCGAGAAGACCCAGGTCTATTCAGAGTTGCAGGACCTAAAGAAACAGCTCTTCCAGAGCCAAGAAGGTAAGCCCCACAGGCAGGCGGGCAGGTTTGGAGGGAGGACAGGTGGGAAGCCCAGAGGGGCAGGAACACCCTAGCTGCTGCTCTTCACCACATTTTTATCCACAACTGTGAGATGGTATTGAAGGCATCTCATGAGCTCCTCGAGCTGTTCTTCTGCTTTACTTAGCCTTTGAGGGCCATCCCAGAAGAAGGAATTTGAGGAAAGATTTGGTAAACTGAGATAAGGAGATAGCTGGGCTTCCTTTTTCTGTCTCTGTAGGAGATTAATAAATAACATGGCCAAGTGTCGTGGCACCTATAATCCCAATACTCAGGAGGCTGAGGCAGGAGAATTACTGAGAGTTCGAGACCAGCCTGAACTACATAGTGAGACCCTAATTCAAACAAACAAACAAAAAAACCAAAAACAAAAAACAACTGTTTCACCGGGTGTGGTGGCGCATGCCTGTAATACTAGCACTTGAGAGGCTGAGGCAGGAGGATCACCACGAGTTTGAGGCCTGCCCGGGTTACATAGTAGGTTCAAGGCCTAAACTACACAGTGAAACCCTGTCTCAAAAAACCTAAAAAAAAAAAAAAAGATTTCTTTTGTCATTTATCCATGTTTCTTATTTTTATCATTTTCCAACTCTGTACTCAAGATTAGCCTTGAATGGCAGATTATGTGCCTCTCTGGAAGGCTGCAGGGAGGAGAGTCCAGATCTACACCTCAGCCAAGGTGGAAAGGGTTGGGGACCACTCAGAAAGGAAAGGAGAGGGAAGGGTTTTAAATTCAGATTTCTACTGTAGAGGAGAAGAGGACAGTTTGGGACATGTGTCTGGGCCTTTTTGGTACCATTTAAGGGCTGTCTGAGACCCACATGAATTGACCTGGGTTCTGGGGCATCTTGCAGAAATGAGAGGCAGTCAGTGAAACCACTGGAGTCTCTAAGAACCTCTACAAAATCACATAACCAGGAGGCTGGAAGGGACTTCTAAGGTCGGCTGTCTTAACCTGTCTGGACTCCAGCCTTGAGAATTAATTTCTGTGTGATCAGGATGAGGAAGAGTTAGTATAATTCACAGGTGGTGCTGGGGCTGGCAGCAGACACAGGCATGAATCTGGAAGCAGCAGGGAGCCTAGGCAAACAGGAGCAGCTGGCAGATGGGTGATGTTTTAGAATGCTGGATGTAATTCTCTCCTCATTAGCCTTCTTCCCCATTGATTCTCTTCCCCATCCTCCATCTGTCTCTACATCCCGTGTTCTCTCATCCCCTACTTTGGGCCTACCTTGGGCCTCCGCTCTGCCCAAAGAGAAATCCAAGTGGGAAGGAAAACAGAACTCCCTAGAATCTGAGCTGATGGAACTTCATGAAACCGTGGTATCCTTACAGAGTCGCCTTCGGCAAGCAGAGCTACAAAGAATGGAAGCCCAGGTAAAGTACTGGTTTGGGGGTGCAGGAGAAGGTACCTTGGGAGCCACCCCTTGCGTCCGCAGGCACTAGCTTCAAGGCCCACCTTAGCCTTGGCCACATGCACAGCTTCCTTCAGCATAGAGTTCCGTTCTTCTGACTATCCCCATGTCCCTAAGGGCCATTATTAAGGTCATAGAAATCATCCTCTAATTCCTCTTTGTGAATTGAGGTTTGGATTTTTGTCCTTTGCCCTGAAGGACCAAAGTCTGAGGTGGCTCATTTGTACCAAGGCATTTTCTCTGGGCAGAGAAGAGCCCTGGGAGGTGCTAGGGACACTTTTAATAGGATCAGCTTAAGTGGAGTGCATCACTTATTTTTTTGCCCAAGTCCCTGCTACAGCTGGTGCCACAAAATAAGAAAGAGTTAGGCCAGGGTGGGAGTGAGGTATCAGAGAAGTCATACCGTCTGTGGTGGTTCTGGCTCTTGTTTTCCAGAACGAGCGAGAGTTGCTTCGGACAGCCAAGGAGAACCTGACAGCCCAGGTGGAGCACCTGCAGACAAGTGTTGCAGAAGCCAGGGCTCAGGCAAGTGCTGCTGGGGTCCTGGAAGAAGACCTGCGAACAGCTCGCTCAGCACTGAAACTGAAACATGAAGAGGTGGAGAGTGAGCGAGAGAGAGCCCAGGCTCTGCAAGAGCAGGGTGAGCTGAAAGTGGCCCAGGGGAAGGCTCTGCAGGAGAATTTGGCTGTGCTGGCCCACACCTTATCTGAAAGAGAAGGAGAGGTGAAGACTTTGCAGGGAGAGATCCAAGAACTGGAGAAGCAGCGGGAAATGCAGAAGGCTGCTCTGGAACTGCTGTCTCTGGACCTGAAGCAGAGGAACCAAGAGGTGGATCTGCAACAAGAACAGATTCAGGAGCTGGAGAAGTGTAGGTCTGTCTTAGAGCACTTGCCCATGGCGGTCCAGGAGCGAGAGCAGAAGCTAACTGTGCAGAGGGAGCAGATCAAAGAGCTGGAAAAGGATCGGGAGACCCAAAAGAATGTCTTGGAGCGTCAGCTTCTGGAGCTGGAGGAGAAGGCCCAAGTAATTGAGTCCCAGAGAGGACAGATTCAGGATCTGAAAAAGCAGTTGGTAACTCTAGAATGCCTGGCCCTGGAACTGCAGGAAAGCCATCACAGAGTGGAGAGCCTGCAGAAGGCAATTGAGGAGCTGGAAGGTCAGCGGGAGATGCAGAGGGTGGCTCTGACCCACCTCACACTGGACCTGGAAGAAAGGAGCCAGGAGCTGCAGGCACAAAGCAGCCAGATCCACGAGCTGGAGAGCCACAGCACCCTTCTGACAAGAGAGCTGCAGGAGAGGGACAAGGAGGTGAAGTCCCAGCGCCAGCAGATCGAGGAGCTGCAGAGGCAGAAAGAGCATCTGACTCAAGACCTCGAGAGGAGGGGCCAGGAGCTGCTGCTGCAGAGAGAGAGGATTCAGGTCCTGGAAGACCAGAGGACGCGGCAGACCAAGATCCTAGAGGAAGACCTGGAACAGATCAAGCTGTCCTTGAGAGAGCGTGGCCGGGAGCTGGCTTCTCAGAGGCAGCTGATGCAGGAGCGGGCAGAGGAAGGGAAGAGCCCTAGTAAAGCACAACGCGGGAGCCTGGAGCACATGAAGCTGATCCTGCGGGATAAGGAGAAGGAGGTGGAGTGCCAGCAGGAGCACATCCAGGAACTTCAGGAGCACAATGACCAGCTGGAGCAGCAGCTTCAGGGCTTGCATAGGAAAATGGGTGAGACCAGCCTACTCCTGACCCAGAGAGAGCAGGAGATGGTAACCCTACAGCAGCAACTGCAGGAAGCCAAGGAGCAAGGGGAGCTGAAAGAACAGTTGCTTCAGGATCAGCTCGAAGAGGCCCAGAGAGCCCTGGCCCAGAGGAACGAGGAACTTGAGGCCCTGCAGCTGGACCAGCAGCAGGCCCAGGCGCAGGAGGAGACCATGAAGGAGAAGGCCGGTGCGCTCCAGGCAGCCCTGGAACAGGCCCACACGACCCTGGAGGAGCGCCAGGCAGAGCTGGAGGAGCACAGGGAACAGGTACAAAGGCTCCGGGAAGAGCTGGCTATGGAGGGACGACGGGTACAGGCCCTGGAGGAGGTGTTGGGAGACCTAAGGGCCGAGTCTCGGGAGCAAGAGAAGGCTCTGTTGACCCTTCAGCAGCAATGTGCTGAGCAGGTGCAGGAGTATGAGGCGGAAGCCAGGTCCCTGCGGGATAGCTGGCTCCAGACAAAAGCCACACTCAACGAACAGGACCAGGAGCTGGAGGCTCTGCGGACAGAGAGCCGGTCTCTGCGGCATCAAGGGGCCGTTCTGCAAGAGGCCCTCAGCAAGGCCCAGGTCGCACTGCAAGAGAAAGAACAGCGTCTTCTCGAGCAAGCAGAACTGAGCCGAGGCCTGGAGGCAGGCACTGCCACCTTGCAGGCTGCCCTGGATGCCTGCCAGGCTCACGCCCAGCAGCTAGATGAGGCCCTGAGGATGCGGGAAGGGGAGATCCAGGAGCAGGATCTCCGCTACCAGGAGGACGTGCAGCAGCTCCAGCAGGCACTCACTCAGAAGGATGAAGAGCTGAAGCATCAGCAGGAGCAGGGGCAACTGCTGGAAAAGTGTCTGGCCCACAGAGCTGAAGAGAATGGGGGCCAAGAGAAGCAGAGTCCAGAGCAAGAGGGAGAAGAACAGGTGAGGGACCTCCGTGAGAGCCTAAGGGAGCTACAGCTGACTCTAGCCCGAAAGGAAGAAGAGATCCTAGAGCTGAAGGAGGCCCAGCAGAGGAAGAACTTGGGGGCCTCTCCCCCCAGCCACAAAGCCTCGCCAGTGGACGAGCTACCTGCAAAACTGAGTTGGGACTTGCAGCGACTGCAGGTTGCCCTGAGGCAGACGGAAGCCAGGGAGATTGAGTGGAGAGAGAAGGCCCAAGCCTTGGCACTGTCCCTGGCCCAAAGCAAGGCCAGTGTCGGCAGTCTGCAGGAGGTAGCCATGCTCCTACAAGCCTCTGTCCTGCAGCGGGACTCAGAACAGCAGAGGCTGCAGGTGAGTCAGTCCTGGGGAATAAGGGCTAGGGACACATCAGGCTGGCCTCAGAGGCTGCCTTTCACCCTGGATCTTGCGGCATCTCGGAGCATGTACAAAAGGTGAGACCCCAAGCACCCAGTGTGAGCAGAGCTCAGGCTATGGTGCTAGCCTGTGAGCCAACCACAGTCCCTGCTCTCGGAGCTAGTCTACATGAGCAGCTCCAGGTAGGTGGTCAGTGCCTCATAGTGAAGTGTCATGTGCTCCAAGCATGCTGGAAGGACACCCAAGCTCTCCTGGGGGTAAGTCCCAAAAAGTTTCCTGGTAAAAGTGAGGTTGAAGATCAGATCTGAAGGCACCAGTTAGGAACTAGCCAGGCACAGGTACAGACAGGGCTTTCTGGGGAAGAGGAAAAAGACCAAGCAAGAACCTAGGGCTCTGATGTGTCTTATAGCTAATAAGTGGCGGCACAGCATCCAGCACTGTATGACTCGAGTCTGCTCTTTCTGGAACACATCAGAGCCCCAGGTTGTTGCTTGGCCTTATGTGATACCTAAACAGGATGAGGCCCTGGTCCTAGCTTACTTGCGGGCTTGACCGTGAATCCTCAGGAGAATCTCTTTCTGCTCTTTTGTTTTATCCATCTGGAAAATGAAGGTCCTAGACTAGAATAGCTCAGAGGCTGGAGCAAAACTGAGACTATACCCTGGGGAGGAAATCAAACTGGTGTTTATTAGGTTGGAGGGTGGGGTGGTCCTGGGTAAGAAGTTGGCATGGCCTGATTCTCTCCTGTACCCCATATCCCAGGAGGAGCTGGAACTCACCAGACGGGCTCTGGATGAGGAACAGCTCCACGGCCCGCGCTCAGCCAGCAGAGCAGAGCATGATGTGCAGCCCAGAGAGGTGAGCTGGGGCTGGTAGGGACTGATGACCCAAGAGGGAGCTCCTCACAAGCACTTGTTCCCTCCCTTGGGAACTGGGTCCTCGAAGCCTAGATCTGCCACGTTGGTCCCTTTGCCTTCCATCTGTTCTCCTTCTGTCTGTGAAGCTGCCCAGCTGAGATTCTTGGGTCTTCCCCCCAGGTCTCAGAAGTGGAGGCTGAGCCTGATTCTGGAATGCAGGAGAAGCAGCCGTGGAGACAAAGGCTGGAACACCTACAGCAAGCGGTGGCCTGGCTGGAGATTGACCGGAGCAGGCTACAGCGCCACAATGTCCAGCTTCGGACTGCCTTGGAGCAGGTCAGTAATGTCTGTTGCCCTCGGCTCCTGCTCCTGGAATCTGTGTCCACTTCTCACGCAACCTCCAAATCCAGCTGCTGCCTCCCTTTCTTTTTTTTCTTTCTTTCTTTTTTTGTGGTGCCAGGAATTGAACCCAGCGCAAATGCTGTACCACTAAGCTACATTCCCAGCCCCTGCTGCCTGTTTCTGAAATAAAACTGGATCAGAACACAGTCATATGCTGTCTGTGGCTGCCTGCTCACTGCGGCAGTGGAGCTGAATAGTCGTGAAAGAGCCAGATGGCCCACAAAGTCTAAAATACTTCCCACAGAGAAAGCTAGCTGACCTGGCTCCCAAGACCAGCTAGGTGGCCCTCTCCTCTGTCCCCGAGCACTTCTTTGCATGCAGGCTGCCTTCACTGTACTCTACCCAGCCCCTGAGTCTTGCCTCCCTCCCCGGTGACCCTTTGCCCTCACCCACGTGTGTGTACTGGCTCCACACCAAGATCTGGTTGTCGCTTGCCTCTTGGCAGGTGGAACGAGAACGGAGGAAGCTGAAGAGGGATTCTGTGCGCATGTCCCAGGCAGGAGCCCTAGAGATCAACGAAGCTACAGCCTCGTCACCCACACAGCAGGTTTACCTCTTTCCCCGACCTGTGCTTCAGCCACCAGAAACTCAGCCCTCTGCCTTGCATGTCCCAAGCACCCCGGCCAATCCAGAGAGCCCTGCCTGGCTGGAGTCTGCCCCACTCAGCACAGCTCAGTCTTCCTTGCCTGAGAAGCAGGCCCAAGGGCAGTAGGCTGGGTGGAGTCAAGGCTAGCAGCCCTGCATTCTGAGGAGCTCAGATCTGCCTGCTCCCAGGCCTTGGGCCCACCCGGGGCAGGGCTCCCTGGGCTCTGGACAGAATCCCTGGCAGACAGGGGGTTGTGTGGTGCTTGCTAGCTCTTGACATGCCTAGTAGCTCAATCGTGGCTCTGCAGATTTCTTAGACCTTCTACTAGTACCCTAAGTTTGCAACATTGCAGTCCATAGTATTTCCTGTGAACAGAACCCCTTTTCAGGGTAAATCATCCCTCTTTCAGCCGAGAAATGCCCATCAGTAGATCCAGGCTTCCAGCCCCGTGGGGAGGGGCTGCTTCTGATAGCTGAGCATCTCTAGCTGTCGATCCTTCTTCTTTTAATGAAAGCTTCCCAAGGGCAGGCACCGTGTCTTTCTTCCCTCCAGTTCACAGTCTAGGGCTGGCACAAAGCAGATACCTGGCCTACTTCTGTTAAGTAAGAAAGTACCTCAAAGAAGCAAATGCCATCTAGGCCTTTTGGATATTCAGCTTCAGGTCTCCACAGTGTCACCCATTATGCTGGTATGGGCCCTCCTGGGCCTCTCTTTGCCCTGAGACCATGTTTAGTCTGAGTTCAAGCACTTCTGGCCCACAGCCCTTGCCCAGGCCCCCAGGACTGTGACGAGACAGCTGAAGGAAGGATGCCATAGTGTCCCCTGAGTATAACTGCCCATCCAACAAGATCGGTATTTGTCTTCGTTAGGATGGACAAGGAGGACAGAGGGACTCCTCAGACACCAAGCATATGGTTGAACTGCAGAAAGAGGTATGCTCTAGAAGGACCTATTTTCTGAGCCCCTTTCCCTCCCTTGCACTCAGCCTTGAGGCCCTGCTGTGTGCTTGGCTCTCTGTTTATCTCCCACAGGGAGAGGGTGAGTAGTTCCACCCTTCAGAGAACTTCATTCTCCACAGGAGGCAAGAAAGGGCTCCAATCCCAACTCTTCCTGGAGCAGATCTGCAACAGGAGCGGGCAGAAAGCGTGGTCCAGGCTGACCTCCAGATGCTTGCTTAGGAAGGGAAGGGAAGTGGGCAGAGGAGCAGCCACAGTTCTAGGACAGACTAGAGCAAGCAGAACCATGCCGGCCTCAGCCCACAGCTGTGCCCTTGCAGGCCAGCACTGTCGCGAGCCACCAGGCAGAAGAGCCTACGCATCGTTCATGTCGAGCTGCCACATTAGGAAAACTGTGTCTAGTGCCTTCTTGCCTTGAAGCCCTCACCTCACTTTTCCCTCTCTCAATGCCCAGGATTAATAATAAGGGTGGAATTTTGATTTCTGAGCCTTTTTCAGAAATTAGTCACTATAAGTAGAGTCTGACCCTGCAGCTAGTCTTGACTGTCACTTTGAATTCTGTTTAGTTCTTACAGAGCAGTTCTAGGCATGGCCCAGACAGGGTGAGCAACAGAGGCCTCTGGGTGTGGAATTGCTCTGACTAGTGCCTCCTTGGATCTGCACCCCAGATGCCTCTTGCCTCCTTCTAGTCCTGGACTGGCCTGAGATGCCAGCAGCTTCCCTCCTGCTCATCTCACTATACCCATCTGGAAAATGAATCAGTCAGTGAGTGTCAACCTGGTCACACATCAGAAACACCCAGGGAGCTTTGAAAAAATACTGATACCCAGACCTCACTCCAATTAATTAAGTCAAAGTATTTTTTACTTTAAATGGGGCATAATGGAACTTTCTGCAGTAATTAAAATATTCCACATCATGGCTGGGATAGTGGTTCTACACGGATATATATCCATTCTCAGACTCCTCAAAATATACACTTAAAACCTGGACATTTTACTGCATGAAACTTATCCTTTAACAAAATTAATGAGCAGTTTTGTCGTTTTGAAGCTCCCTGCTTATGTCACCTGTAAAGCCAGGGTTCTAAATCACTGGATTCTCTGTGAGCCCTCAGAACCCTTCTCTAGTCCCCCTAAAGCCTAATTCTGAGGTTCGTATATGTGTTAGTTTATTCCAAAGCTAGGCAAGAGCCGCAGGAGCAGAGAGCAGAAGACTTGGGACAGCTTCGGAATCATCAACAGCTCTTCCCCTTGCTTTTCCTGCCCAACAGGTGGCCCTGCTGCGGGCCCAGCTGGCCTTGGAGAGGAAGCAGAGGCAAGACTACATCGCTCGCTCGGTGCAGACCAGCCGGGAGCTGGCAGGCCTGCACCACAACCTGTCCCACTCCCTTCTCACAGTGGCCCAGGCCCCTGAGGCCACTGTCCTGGAGGCTGAGACCCGAAAACTGGACGAGTCCCTGACTCAAAGTCTGACATCCCCAGGACCAATCCTGCTACACCCCAGCCCAAGCACTACCCAGGCTACCCCCAGGTAGCAGCCACAGCCAGGAGAGGACACAGGCCAGCCTGGTGGCACACGGAGAGACAGGACTGTAGAGGAGGTCATGGCCCCTCCACACAGCTACAGGTTTGCCAAAGGAAATGTCTAGCTCTGTCAGCCCACCTGGGCCCCCAGGTGAGCTGGCATTCCCAGGAAGAAGACAAAAACCTGCACGGCAGGAGAGGGCCCCCGCTCGCATGGGAATGAGGTGGATCATATCGCTAACCTCCAGAGCCTCGCAAGGAGTGCTGCATCCTGGCCAAGGGCATCTGCTGTCTTGTGGCCTGATGAAACCATTGCAGTCCACACTAGTTGGGAGGCTTCAGCGACACCAAAAGCATGTGGGTGTCCTCATCCAGGCTGTGAGCACTTGCCGCAATAAGTGCAGGGAGGTTCATTGCCCTCTCGTCACGAATTTATTGTCCCAGCAGTTCACTTCCCTCATGTTCCCCTTCACCAATAAACCCAGGGTCTTTGTATTAGTCCTCTGCCATTGTCATCTCTTGTTTTGCTGCATAGCAGCACATCAAAGGAATTAAGGAAGAATTTGCTGATTCCCATCAGGTGACATGAATTTACTACATATGCTCTCTGATCAGAAGGTCACATACACACAACAAAGTTCCTGTCCACAGAGATCCTGAAGTCCTGTCGATAAGAACAGACTGACACTCATTGATCAGTCAGAGATGGTTCTGTGTATTTCCTAGTGCGGTGGAAATCCCAGGCGCTAAGGGAGGCATCAACTGCCCCTTGAAGGACGGGAGGAGATGGGGGTGCTTCTAATGATAATTGTCTGGCTGTGGCAGCAGGTGGGGGCCAGGGCTGGGGGTGGATTATGGAGAGTCTCTAGTTCTGATTCACAGACATGAGGAACCACCAAACACTCCTGACTGAAAATAAGTTCTGAGCCCCCAAAACACTGAGTTTGTCTTTGGCTTAGATCAGTCTCTGGAGTTGAGTTCTGTCTGGTCCTTGTCCCCTGGACATATGGTTGCCTTTGTGAATGTCCTCCAGTGTCCCTTCCTAAGCATGTCAGCTGGGATTGTTGTCCAAGAGTGCATCGAGCCAGTCAGAAGGATGGACCATGACAGAACTTGTCACTTATGGACTGGGCCTGGAGGACACAGTCTGGATTGAACCCAGTTCACAGGCCTAAAAGCTTTGTTGCAACTTCTTCAAAGCCTAAGCGAGTACAGTTCTGTCTCTCGTTTGAACCCGGTCCTCATGCATGCTAGGCAAGCTGTCTGCCACTGAGCTACACCCAGGGGCCCCTGGCAGTGATCTTCATCCCAGCATTCTCACAGTGGGTCTAGGTCCTGCTCTTGTTCTTTCAATGAGCTGCCCACGATTTGTGCGTCCAAGCAACAAACACACTACACAGGACCCGATCGCCTTTGCTTTCTTCCCCACACAGGACTGCCAGCACTTTGGAGGCAGAAAAGCTTCCTGGCATGGGTGTACTGCTGGAGGAGAAGCTGGAGGTGCAGGGTGAAGGGGTGGAGGGTGCACAATCACAGGCTTCAGGGCAAGAGCAAGATCGGCTTTACACCAAGAAGCCAAGAGCTGTCTGCTCCAGACCTAGCGCCCTTCCAGTCTTTCTGCCGGTGAAACCAATACAGTCCACAGTAGTCCAGGAGGCTTCAAGGACACCAACAGCAGGCAGATGCTCTCTTCCTGCCTCATCTGAGCGTGGTGTGGTACCTTTGGAACATGATTAACCCATGTTTTGAATACTTGAGATTCCTCAGTTGCCTCCATTGCCCAGAACTGGCCTGGGCCGGTGTCAGGATCTGGCTGTGGCCTAGTGTCAGATGGGAAAGTCTGTGCTTGCCCAGCTGGAATTTAGGTCGTGGGTCTTGGTGCCTATGGAGAAGAGCACTGACTACTGATCACTCACCCTGAGGCCCCAGTACCCAGGAGGGGCTGAACTTCAGTGGAGGAGGAGGCACAGCAGAGGATGGGACGAAGGAGAGGCTACAGCTCAGAGCTCAGGACTGAGTCTCCACCAGCTCCAGAGGCAGGTTGGCCTCCAGTCTATCAAGACAGGGCCCAACGAAAGCGCTCATCAAACTAGTCAGACACAGCCCGCTGGTGGAGGCCGGCTTTGCAGGTGTGGAGCCAGCTGTGTGGAGCCAGGTGTGTGGAGCCAGGTCTGGGGCCTGCAGCAGGGCTGCTGAGAGTATCTGGGGGGGTGGGGAGTCAACCCCCAGGATCCAAGGTGTCAGCCAGCAGGAGAGGCCCTCCCATTAGCTTAGTTTGGGCTTGGGACATGACATCTGTATCTGTACCCCCATAAAACTTCATGTCCTGCTTCCTCATGAACTACCCTGAGGAACAGTGACAAAGCTGCTGCGGGCAGGGGCAGGGGAGGAAGAAGGAGGGATTGCCCGTGCTCCAAGCAGTGAACCTCACCACATGACTTGGCAGCACAGGGAAGGGACGCAGGGACCTTGCAATGCATCATTGGGTTGTTTATTTGGGCTCCATCTGTTTTTCTGATGTGGGCATTCACAGCTGTAAACTTCCCTCATAGGACTGCTTTCATTGTGTCCCTTAAATTCTGCTGTTTTATTGGTGTTATGATTTAATTCTAGGAACTGTCTTATTCCTTCCTTAATTTCTTCTGTGACCCAATAGTTATTTGCAGATGACATTATCTTCTACTTACAAGACCCCCAAAGTGCCACAAAAACACCTTTAGGATTAATACAAAATTCAGCAGGATACAAAATAAACACACAAAAATCAATAGCATTCTCATACACTAACAACAAACTCAATGAGAAAGAAATTAGGAAAACAATACCATTCACAATAGCATCAAGAAATACTTAGGAATTAACCTAACAAAGTGATGTGAAAGATTTCATAAATGAAAATTACGTCACTCTGAGAAAGGAAATAGAGAAGGACATCAGGAAATGAAGGATATCCCCTGTTCCTGTAGGCAGAACCAATATGATTATATGGGCATACTTCTAAAACTGACATACAGATTTAACACAATCCCAGTCAAAATAACAACAGCATTTCTCACAGATCTAAAGAAAACAATCCCACAGTTCACATGGAACCAGAAGAGCACCAGACTAGAAAAGCAATCCTACATAACAAAAGCAAAGGGGCTGGGGATTTAGCTCGGTGGTAGAGTGTCTGCCTAGCAAGCGCAAGGCCCTGAGTTCGATCCCCAGTATCTGCCCCCGCAAAAAAGCAAAGCAAATATCACAACCCCAGATTTGAAATTATACTACAAAGCTACTGTGATTAAAACAGCACAGTACTGGCACAAAAACAGGCATGTGGATCAGTGGAACAGAATAGAGGAAGCAAAAACAACCCCAGGCATGCTGAGCTATTTGAACATTGACAAAGAGCCCAAAGACATACACTGGAGGAAAGACAGCTTCTGTAGTAAACAGTGCTGGGAAAATTAAATACCCCCATGAAGAAGATTGAATCTAGACCCCCATATCTCACAATGTACTAAACTAAAATCAAAGTGGGTCAAAGATCTAAGTGTTAAAACAGAAACATTTAATCTGCTAGAATATAAAAATAGGTAAAATTCTTGAAGACATAGGTGTTATGGTTTGTGTCTAGATGTCCCCCCAAAGACTCAGGTGGTCATAGGTGGGGTGTTTTCAGAGGTGGCTGGATCTAGAGTTTGTGATTACTAAATTAGTCCACTGACCGATTTGGCATAATTCTGCTGGGATCAAGGATGTGATACTAGGATTAAGAATGCTGGGATTAAGGGCAGATAGCCTGGATAAAATATAAAGGACAGAAAGAGGCTTGTCTCTTCCCCCGTTTTGCTTCTGTTGCTTGGCTTATTGCCTTCTGCCTGTCTGCCATGCCACCCTGCCTTGGACCCAACTGATTGTTGACTGAAACCTCTACATACTGTGAGCTAAATAAACCTTTCTTCCCCTCATTTTGGGTGTCAGGTATTTTTGTCTCAGCAATGAGAAAAAAGGAACTAATACAACAGGCATAGCCAAGGACTTTCTGAACAGAACCCCAATAGCACAAGAAATAATATCGAGAATCAACAAATGGGAAATTAAAAAGTCTTCACAGCAAAGGAAACAACCAACAGAGTGAAGAGACAACCTGCAGAATGTGAAAAAAAATTGCCACCTATTCCTTGAAGAGAAGACTAACATCTAGACTATATAAAGAACTCAAAAAAATTAGACCCCCCAAAATGAAAGACCCAATCAAAAAATGGACAAGTGGGGCTGAGGATTTAGCTCAGTGGTTACACTGCTTGCCTTACAAGCATAAGTCCCTGAGTTTGATCCCCACCACCAAAAAAATAAGATTGTTTGGTTTCTGTTTTTTTGAGACAAGATCTTGCTATGTAATTCAGGTTGACCTCGAACTCCCTGCAATCCTCCTGCCTCAGCCCCCTGAGTGCTGGGAATACAGGCATGCACCACCACACCTGGCCACATACCCATGTTTATAGCAGCACACTTTATAATAGCTAGATCTTGGAAACAATGTATATGTACATCCACAGATGACTCCCTAGCTTTGTACTTCATGACCAGCCTTCCCTACCCCAAGCCTCTGGTAACCACTATTCTACTGTTTATTTCTATTAGATCAATTTTTTACACTTTTTTTTAATTTTTTAGATTCTATATATATCTTTCTTTTTTTTCTCTTTTGAGACACTATGTAGTCCAGGCTGGCCTTAAACTCATAATCTTCCTACCTCAGCCTCTCAGTTGCTGGGATTATGGGTGTGTGCCAACATACCCAACAAGAACAAAGTTCTTAAAATTTAAAACTGTTTGTAGTGATAATCATATGGTTTATATCCAAATTTTTGTTAGTAGAACGTTCTTACACATTTTGTTTTGTTACATTCTTACACATTTCTCTGGTTAGATAAAGGTAAGTTAAAGAGGAGAATTGTCACATCAGTTTTTTTCACCTTTTAAAATTTTTTTGCAATTTTTAAAACCATGGTATTTGTACCAATGGATAACATTTTCTCCATTACTTGGTATATTTAGACTTTTAAATCTTTATCAAAAATTAACATGAAAAATAATTTCACGTGTGATATTGATAGTAATTTCCCTAAATACCAATAATGTTAGTGTTCGAATATTTATTGGCCTTATGTATTTTCCTCTGTAAGTGTTAATCTTTTGCACATTTTTCTATAGGCTGTCTTTATTTTTATTTAGGAATTCTCCATAGGGGTTGGAGATTTAGCTCAGTGGTAGAGCACTTGCCTAGGAAGTGCAAGGCCCCAAGTTCAATCCCCAGCAACAAAAAAAAAAGTATTCTTCATATACTAACTTTTGTCACTTATGTACATACTGATTACCTTGAGTTTTAAGGTTTTTTTCAACTTTTTTTAGTACATTTTGCAGAAATAATGATTACATTTGTGGTGAGGCATTGGTACATGTACATAGCACATTTTAATTTAATTTTACATCACTTTCCCTGCCCTCCCCTCCCAGCTGCATTTTCCCCCCACCCTCCCACACCCTCTCTCCATCTCATTTTCCCCCTATTATCTATCTTTTATTTTGCTTTTTGCAGGACTGGGGATTTAGCTCAGTGGTTAGAGTGCTTGCCTTGCAAGCGCAATGCCCCAAGTTCGATCCCCGGCACCAAAAAAAAATCAGTATTTTGCTTTTTATTTATATTATGGCTTTCCCATATAAGAAAAACCATACAGGGGCTGAGGATTTAGCTCAGCGGTTAAAGTGCTTGCCTTGCAAGCACAAGGACCCGAGTTCGATCCCCAGCACCAAAAAAAAAAAAAAAAAAACCAACCATACAATACTAAAGCATGTGTGTCTCATTGATTTCACTTAACATTATGGTTTCAAGGAGGCATCCATTTCCCTACACATGACTCAGGTTTATCCTTCTTTATGGCAGAGTAGTACTCCATTGTGTAAAAATACCACATTTTCTTTATTCATTCATCTGTTGATGGACGTACAGGGTACGTCCAAGATTTAGCTATTGTGAATTGTGCAGCTACAAACATGGATAGGCATGTATCACTGTAATGTGATGATTTTAATTCTTTTGGGAAGATTCCTAGGAGGGGAATAGTGGGTTGAATGGAATTTCTTGTTTTAGTTTTTTGAGGACTCTCTATACGGATTTCCATAATGGTTGTACTACTTTACATTCTCACCAATGATGTAGAAAGATTCTTCCCACCCACCTACCCACTGCAGCCTCGCAAGCATTTGCTGTTATCTGATTTCTTGATGATAACCATTCTTTCTGGAGTAAGAATCTCAGTATTAATTTAATCTGCATTTGTCTAATGGTCACAGATGTTGAACATTTTTTCATGCATTTATTGGATATTTGTACTTCTTCTGAGAAATATCTATTTCAATTACCCATTTTTCAATTTGTTCTTTTTTTTTTCCGGGGAGGGGGATGCTGCGGATCAAACTCAGGGCGTTTTCCTTGCTAGGCAAGTGCTCTACCACTTGAGCTAAATCCCTGACCCCCCTGATTGAGTCTTTTATTTTGAGGAGTCTCATTTTTGAATTATTTATATATTCTAGATATTAGTCCTCTGTCCCAGGAATAGCTGGCAAAAACTTTTTCCCATTCTATAGGTTGTCTCTTCACTCTGTTAGTTTTTCCTTTGCTGTGCAGAAGCTTTTTAATTCGATGTGATCCCATTTGTTGATTTTTCGTGTTACCTCTTATGCAATTGGGGTCCTTTTCAGAAAGTCTTTGGCTACACCTATGTCTTCAAGAGTTTTACCTATTTTTATCTGCTAGCAGATTTAAGTGTTTCCATTTTAGTATTTAGATCTTTGAACCATTTTGATTTTGGTTTAGTACGTGGTAAGATATATGACTCTAAATTTATTCTTTTGCATGTGGATAGCCAGTTTTCTCAGCATCATTTATTAAAGAAACTATCTTTCCTCTGGTTCAAGTTCTTATATTTAATGTAGTTAAATTTTTTTGTGTGTGTGTGTGCTGGGGATTGAACTCAGGGCATTGTGCTTGCAAGGCAAGCACTGTAACCACTGAGCTAAATCCCCAGCTCAATCTTTTATTTTATTTACTTATTTTTTTCAATCTTTTATTTTATACTCAATGCTTTTTTTTGTACTTTTTTTTTTCACTCAATGCTTTTTGTGTCATGTTTAAGCAATCTTTTTCCTACCCCAAGATGTAAAACACATTTTTTACTCAAGTTTCCAAGGTTTTTTTGCCAAGCATTTTGTTTTGTTTTCTCTTTTGGTTTTGATGGTTAAATCTTTAACCTATCTGGAAGGGATCCAACTTCTTCTTTTTCCATATAGAGAATCATTTTCTTCCAGTTCCATGTACTGGCCAAGTGTGGTGGTGCACACCTGCAATCCCAAAACTTGGGAGGCTGAGGCAGGAGGATCACTGTGAGTTCAAGGCCATGATAGACTGCATAGCAAGACCCTGTCTCAAAACACCAAAGTAAATAAATAAATAAATAAATAAATAAGCAGTTCCATATACCAAAAGGTCCCTTCCTTCTTCTGAAAATAATGAAACTGATTATTTTTGGATGTTCGATCATTTTGAGATTTGCCAATTTCTTAAAATTTGGGAAAGAAACTAAGCAATGTTTTCCAAGTCATGATAATCAAAAGGCTGATATAACTATTTTTGAAGGCTAGTAAGAGGATAATTGAGGGGAAGAACAGCATAGGACAGTGGTGGCAAACCTACGGCATGCATGCCACAGGGGGCTTTTTGGATCACTGAAAGCTCTAAAAGGTTCACTATCACTGGTATGGGAGAATTTAAATTTATAGCTTTCATACTGTATTAGTATTCTCTAGAGAAACAGATACAATGGTAGATATATGAATGTTTAAGAGCTTAAAATTTGGCTTCCTTGGGCTTCTTACAAGTCAGGCGTGGAAGCATGTAGAGGGTCCGTCTGTAAGCTGGAGATCCGGAAGGCCCAGCCGAAGGACTGGAGGGTCCAGGCAAAGGTCTAGAGGTCCAAAGTATCCAGGTGAAGGTCTGGAGCTCCTCCAAGGGAAGCGAAACCGATCCAAAGAAACCGGCAGGCTATATCCCTCTTCATTTCCCCTTTATACCATCTAGAGAATAGGCCGCCCTAGGGTGTATCTTCTACACCCTAGGGTGTAGAACTGCTAAACCAATTTAGTTAAGCTTCTCTTACAAATTGACACAATCAATCAACCATCACACATACTAAGAACCAACAGATATTTTTTAAAACCTAAAAGATTCAAAGCCGCACACCCAAGTTGTTCCCCGGTGCTTGCTCAATGAGCATATGAGCAAAGTGACCAGAATAGAAGGCACGTTGAATGTGGCAAGTAGGACCTCTGCTTATCAGGTCTCATCTGTCCAGAGCAAGGGTGAGTCCGACTCCCAAATTCCCTGTCAGCATCCACTCCCCTCCCCTGAAGTCCCAATAAGGTGCCACTTCTCTCCCCGGCTACCCAATGGCAGCAATTTGTCCTTACTGAAAAAGACAAGAAACACTTATTCTAGACCTGACTTTTTCTTCTTGTTCGTGGCGTCTTGGTGCTTTGAGAAACACCGAGATCCATAGCCAAAGCCTCCAATGAGATTGCTATTCAGTGGGAGAAAAAAGGCAAGGAGCCCATGGAATTGGCTGGGCTTTTAACATCCGGGTTTCACCGAGAAGCAGCCACTTCATGAAACTACAGGATGGTAATAAAGACTTCATTTGGGCCCCAGTTCCATCAAAATGATGATTAAAAGATAACCTGAAAATTCTTAGAAAATGCCCAGAATTTCTAGAAAAATCAGAATATATTTATTATTCATTTAGTTATTGTTTTTTTGAGACAGGGTCTTGCTATATGGTTCAGACTGGCCTCGAACTCACTATGTAGCCCAGCAATCCTCATGCCTCAGCCTCCCTAGTGTTAGGATTGCAGGTGTGTATCCACCAGGCCCAGAAAAACAGAATATTAAAAATCATGTAAATTGTTTTTGGTTTTGAATATATAATGTGGGACGACACACACAATCCAAAAGTACAGAAAAGTAAACAAAAATAAAGTATCCATCCATCCCTTGTTCCCTACTACCAGTCTCTTCCCTAGGAACAATTCCTAACCATTCCTAATGTGTTATATATCCTTCTTACATTAAGTGGAAAAGTTATAAACTGTCTATTATTTTAGTAAAATTTATCTTAAATCCAGAACAAAGATTGAAGGATAAAAATGAAAGTCCCTAGATGCTAGAATTAAAAGAGAATTTTAAAATGGTGCAGCAAATAGATTTAGCTCAGTGGTAGAGCACTTGCCTAGCAAGCATAAAGCCCTGAGTTTGATCCCCAGCACCCCAAAATAAATAAATAAATAAATAAATAAATAAATAAATAAATAAATAAATAAATAAATTGGTCCATTAGAAGTTTTAATGTTTATGTGAGCAGAAGACCTTAAGCCCAGGGGAGGCAGAGAATTGGAACTGAGATCCCTAAACAAACTGGGAACCTCAAAATCCTGGACCTTCAGTGGAAAGCTGGGCTAAAAATAAATCAAAACAAAAAAAAATCCCAGCCTCCCACAAGCGCGAAGAAATAAGGAGGTTCAACTCAACTCAAAGTCAGGCCCACATATTGCATGGAGTTGAGTCTAAATTTACACCTCCCACATAAACGAGGGGATCAGGCAGAGAAGTTACCATAAACATTGTCCCTGAGATCTGGCCTTTCCTCCCCACATACTCTGCTTCCAGGTAAGAGAATAAGGCCAGGATTTGATTCAGTTCCAGACTGATCTCCATGCAATTTCTCCTTGCCCTTTACCCCTGCAAGTCACTGTAATTGCTGCTGCTGCTGCTGCTGCTGCTGCGATCCTAACACTCATCAGCACTCAGATTTAAAAGGCTGGAACTGCTGTGACCGCCTGTGGGCATCACATGTGGGCAGTGAGCTTGTCCGACACCCTAGCTGACAGGCACCTTCCATCTGTGCTTCTGTCCTCCACATGGATAGCATCTCCTGGACAGCCATTGGGCTGATGAGCATTCCTTCAGTAATGGGGCCACTTTCTTTGATGTTCTGATCCAAAGCCAGGGTGGCCAGGCAGATGAAAGAAGGATGTGTGTGTCAGCAGGCTGAATCCTGTCTTAGGCCACATCCCCTCATTTAACATCTAGCCTGGGGAGCTGGGAGGAGACTGGAGCTCAGCTTTTCCAGGGAACACAGACTCTGGACGTCTTGGGAAAGATTCTCACAGTCACTCTGGAGCCTAAAACAGAGCATTGACTAGCTGTTCCCCATCACAATGCAGGAAGAAGATTCTTCCAGGGAGACAGGAGAAAGGCATTTCAACCAGAGGAAACAGCCCATAACAAGGTGTAAGGTAGCAAGTGTATTTGGGTAACCCCAAGAAGCCCAGAGTGGGAGTCTGGGAGAGAGGAGGCAAGGGAAGGGGCAGAATGTTGGACAGAAAACTTTAGATTCTATGCTGAAGGAACTGAGAATAGAAGTTTCAAGTGGAGCAGGTACAAGAGCCTTTCCTGCCTGGGCACAGGTGTGCCAGGCACAGAACAGACCAATGAGGACAGATACTGACTCTGGTTATCCAGCCAGTTGCCTGGTTGCACCCAGGAAAGAAGGGTGAAGGGCTAGCATGAGGCCACATGTTTCTCCTTTCTTGTCCCCTCACCTCTTCTGAACTACAGTATCTCCCATTCCTCTAGGGAATCTTTTTGTTTGTTTGTTTGTTTGTTTGTTTGTTTTTGGTGCTGGGGATCGAACTCAAGACCTTGTGCTTGCCAGGCAAGCACTCTAATCACTGAGTTTAAATCCCAGCCCCTCCTCTAGGGAATTGAACGATTTTCCAAAAATCTAAGAAAGAATGAGAGGTGGCAAAATTTCCCAAAGCTCTTAAGACCTGGAAAAGTCCATCAGGTGCCCCCCATAAATCACCATAGACTCTTCTTGGAATGCCTGCTGTCTTCCTCTGAAGTGAGCTCCCCTCAGTCCCTCACAGAACTTCTAGGGACATTTTTTCCATCAGCTTGTCACTCAGAGCATCCGAAGTTCATGCCAGGTTAGAAAACTGAAGCAGCCGCTGTCCCCAGGAGCTTTGGTCACTGGCATTCCTGGGACGGAAGAAGGGTCCTGTGGTTTGGTTCCCCATAGGTGTCTCAAAGCCCTGGGCAGAGGCCTGGTTCACCCTGGGAAGGAGAGTAAACTCACAGAACCAAGGGCAGGCATAATCTTTGCCATGCTGCCCTCTCCTCAGCACCCACCTGAAGACCATGTGGTGCTGATCGATATCACTGAGGCCAGAGCCTTGCGGGATTTGTGAGTTCCTCAGCACCACACAAGTCACACAGTAGAGATCAAAATGGCGCACCAAGGGTCTGGGAATCATTTTCAACATCTTCTACACTTTTCCAAGGTCATTTATGGAGTTTCTGCCCTGGTAACAGCAAGAAAAAGAGGTTGAGGGCTGGGGCCAGGTAGCAGCTCCCAGTGCAAGAAAACAGGCCTGAGTGGGCGCGATCTGCAGGCAGAGAGGAGGGATTGAGGCTGAAGAGGGGAGAAGCACTCACCCAGGCCAAGGGCAGGAGTCTGGGCCAGAAAATGGGAGAGCGCTAGGCATGGGGAGGAAAGGGAATGGTACAGGGCCCGTGCTGACCACTGACCAGCCTCCGGGGAACTTTCGTCCTCAAGTATGCTCTGGTCTTCCCATGGCGTGCTCCAAACCAGCTCCATTCTCCAACTCTGTGGTGACAGGGGGAGCAGTTGCAGGCTCCAGAAGGACAGCCATACATCCAGAATTTGAACCAAGCATAGTTGTGATGCCGTGGGACTGAGTACGTCTGTTTTTCTTGGAGTGCTGATTCAGGAGTTGGATCCAGGTAGGGGGCCATCAGTCACAACATGGGCACCCAAAAGACCCACAGGACAAAAATCTTCCACCAGCGCTTCATGTCTGGCTCAGGCAATGGCTCACGTGGCAGGCAGCAGGCTGACTTCTCTACCTAGAAGGTTGTGGGGCTGAGGCCATGGGTGGCACCAGCTTCCCTCTGTCCCGTTGGCCTCCACAGATCCCCAGCCTTCTACACCCCATATCCCTCCAATCTCTCATATCCTGCCTCTCCACCCATTTGCTCCTTGCCCCAAACAGGATGCTGACTGGGCTGAGATGGGAGATGCCGGGGCAGACGATGCTGGGGCAAAAAATGCCTACATTACTTAAGAGAAGACCCCCCAAAACTTTAGTTAGAATTATTAAAGAATCAAGTATGGAGTTGTAAAGACTGGCTCTGAATATGAGGTGCTTAAATGAAGAAGCCCATAATGAACCACAACAAAAAGATGCCAAGACAGAAAGGCAACATATGTTGGGTCCCGAATGCTCCCTGAAGGAGGAAGGATTAGATCAGTGTCATCCCAGTTATAGCACAGAGTTCATCACAAAGTGCACATTGTGACCTCCTTTGTGTAGCCTGCCCTGGAAAATCACCACCCTCTCATGTCTCTAATGCCCAAATGGCCTACGTCGAATGTAAGATCCACAGGGACAGGGTCCTGCCTTGTCTCTGTTCTTTAAGGGGACTTTCACATAGATGTGTCAGAGACATCTGACCAGAAGAAGCCTGAAGCTGAACTCAATTTTTCTGTATAAACCAATCCCTTCCCAAGGTGTCCCTATCTCTAAACAGTCTCCCATTCCCCCAGTGCTGTGGTTTATGCACCCCAAAATTCCTATGTTGGAACATTCATTCTTCAATGCTGCAATGTTGGGGGGTGGGGTCTGGGGGAGGTTTTGGGTCAGGGTGACAGAGCACTCATGAGTGGACTGATGCCTTTGTCCTGGGAACAGGAATGGGCTAGTAGGGGTTTAGCTCCTTATTCTTTCTTTTCTTTCTTTTTTTTTTTTTTTTTTGAGACTGGGTCTTGCTATGCAGTTTGGGTTGGCCTTGAACTCACTATGTAGCCCAAACTAGCCTTGAACTTCTAACAATCCTTCTACCTCAGCCTCCTGAGTGGTAGGATTACAGGTGTGTACCACCATGCCTGGTTTCCTTATTCTTTCCTGTACACATGGTTCTCTCTCTCTCTCTCTCTCTCTCTCTCTCTCTCTCTCTGCTTCTGATTTCCACAGTGTTATAAAGCAGCACAAAGTCCTCACAGAGTGCAGCTGCCTAATCTTGGACACCCTACCCTCTAAAATCATGAGTCAAAATAAACCTCTTTCCTTTATAAATTATCCAGTCTCAGATATTCTGTTATAGCAGCAGAAAATGGACTAAGGTACCTGTTACTGAAGTCAGAACCCTTGTATTATCCCCCTGTCCTATGATATCCAAATCCATTTGTTTCTTTCTCTTACATACTTTCTCTGTATTGATTGGCCTTCTCCTTGCTGGGACAAAATACCTGACACACACGATTTAAGGAGGAGAGGTATATTGTGACTCATAGTTTCAGAGGGTTTCGTCCATGGTTGATTGGTTACAAGGCAGAAACATCACGGTGGAAGGGTAGGGCAGAGGAAAGCTGTTCAACTCATGGAAGCCAGGAACAGGGACAGCAGGAAAAGCAAGAGAGAAAAAGGGAGAGAGAGGCACCCCGAAGACAAGCCCCCTATGACCACCTCCTCCAATAGGAACTCCCAGTAGCACATTCAAATATGAACTCATCAATGGATCAACGGATCAAGCCACTGATGAGTATAGCGCTCCATGATCCAATCACCTCCCCCAAACGCCTCTGGGACAAATGAGACTTTTAGGGGACATTTTGGTTGTATTGCCATGGGAGCTGTCCCTCTCCAGACAATGGGTGGGATTACAAAGCTGGGGTGGAGAATTTAAGCTCCACACTCTTCAATCTAGGCCCGGAGGAGTGGCACATGCCAGCAAGGAGCCCAGCGACTAGAAAATGATTGAGGGCAATTCAGAAAGCAGTTCTTACGAGAACCACTGAAATGATGTTTGAGTAAAATCAACCGATAAGGCCCTGGTTCCCAGAGTACTTTCAGGTACAGAAGAACTGGATTGGAGTAAGGTCCTGGCATCAATCGGTTCGCTCTTAGGGAAATAAAGCTTAACACCCACTTTCCAGGGTGGAGATTCTCACACTTTTAACAGCATCAGAATCGCCAGGGTGCCACTCCTAGACTTGGTGATTCAGTAGATGGGCACCACTTGTTTGCATTTCTAACCAATTGAAAGATGATAAAGATGCTGCTTATCATCGCAGGGACACTGAAAACCACTGTTCTAAGAGAGCCACGCATCCAAAGTGAAACACCCCATACAGTTCCTAGCACGAGGAAACCGAAGGCCGCTACTGCTACAGTATTTCTAGCCGGCAGAAACCTCCTCCCAGGACCCTGATCCACGTAGTCCAATCCCGAGACCACCGAACACCCCACCGCGTGCAGACGCAAGTGTAGTACGAGGGGGTGTGGCAGCACCAGTGGGCGGAGCAGTCCATCGGCTCGTGGGTCAGGGGTGGGGCCAGGCGTGCCTATTGCTGCGCCTGCGTGAGGAAAGCGGAGGGCGTGGCTCCGGCTCCCGGCCGGAAGCGAGAGGCTGCAGAGGCGGGCCGTCTGGCGTCCCCTTTCCGGCCGGTCCCCATGGAGGCGCTAGGGAAGCTCAAACAGTTCGATGCCTACCCCAAGACTCTGGAGGACTTCCGGGTCAAGACCTGCGGGGGCGCCACGGGTAGGCCGCGGCGGGACCGGGGTTTCAGGGAGGGAGGTATCCTAGAGCTTGGCCCGGGCGCCTGGACTCTGGACGGCCTGCTTGTGTCTGAGAGAGTGGAACAGAGGCCGTTCTGACCCTCGCTCCCCGCCCTGCAGTGACCATCGTCAGTGGCCTTCTCATGCTGCTACTGTTCCTGTCCGAGCTGCAGTATTACCTCACCACTGAGGTAAGGGGCGGGGTCTAGCACGTGGGCGGGGCGGGGCAGTCTAGGGTAGGACCTTTGGGGTGGGAGTGGGCAGGGAGAGGCGCTGGGACCAATCTAACCTAGCACTGCTCCAGGTGCATCCTGAGCTCTACGTGGACAAGTCACGGGGAGATAAACTGAAGATCAACATCGATGTCCTTTTCCCGCACATGCCTTGTGCTTGTGAGTACCTCACCAAGGGTTGGAGCTGGAAGCCCCAAGGTTTCCAGGTCGGCTTCCGGATTCTCACATCCAACCTTAGATTCTGGACTGGAACCCAGGACAACTTCCTTCCCCTAATCCAGTTTTGGCTCCTGTCCTGCCCCAAGACAGGTTCTTTTCCTCCAAAATCCTGATCTCTGCACCCTAGGGTCCTAGTACCTAAACTTGATTTCCTGCTTCCAGATTTGAGCATCGATGCCATGGATGTGGCTGGGGAGCAGCAGCTGGATGTGGAACACAACCTGTTCAAGAAACGACTGGACAAGGATGGCATCCCCGTGAGCTCAGAGGCTGAGCGGCATGGTAAGCAGGGCAAGGGGCTGGGTCTCAAATCCTAGAGCTGGATATACCCAAGTCTTACCTTCTGGCCAGTGGACGATGGCAAGCTCATTGACATAGTAAAGAACTAATACCCAGAGAAATCAACTAGCTTGCCCAGGGTACTCAACTATTGAGAATCAGAGGCTGGGCATGGTGGCCTACACCTGTTACCCCAGCACTTGGGAGGCTGAGGCAGGAGGATCTCTGTAAATTCGAGGCCCACTTGGTCTATACTGTGAATTTAAGGGCAGTCTGAACTACGTAGCAAGACCCTGTCTCAAAAAAAAAAGAGGGGTTTGGGGATTTAGCTCAGGTGGTAGAGCGCTTGCCTAGCAAGCACAAGGCCCTGAGTTTAATCTCCAGCACCGCCCCCCCAAAAAAGAATTTGAGTGGAGCCAACCATGGTGGCACACTTCTGTAATCCCAGCTACTCTGGAGGCTGAGGCAGGAGGCTCAAAATTCCAGCCCAGCCTAGGCAATTTAAGGAGACCTTCATGTAGAATACACAAAGCTCTTGATTTAATTCCTGGTACTGAGGAAAAAACCCGAAGCAGAGTGCATGCTTCTAGCCTTTATATTATTGAGTTGGGTACTTTACCTGGCTTTCATTCTCTGTTTATTGTAGTTTGAGTAATAGAAGTTTGAGGCTGGACCTTCTATGCTGCTGCTTTGGTGGAACTCTTTTAGATAAACCCAGGCTTCCTGAGTATTTGCTCCCTCAGCCCATTGTTTACATTCAGCCCTCAATATTCTTCCCTTTGGAATGCAGATGGTTCAAGGTTAATAGTTTTGCTTCTCAAGGTCTAGTTTTGTCTCTTGCAGTCTGTGAGCCTCAGCTATAAAGTGGTGATAACCAGTTGTGCCTCATCCCTGGATTAAAGGATCAAATAAAATAGAGATGATCCCCTAGTTACGGTTGTCTGACCTAAGATTTTTCTTACTTTTAGTAACTTTTAGCTTCCTTTTGTTTCTCTAAGCAGCTTCCTGTAGCAAGCACTGTGTGGCCCATCGTCATAGAGTCGTTGTGGGGATGGAATGAGACAATGCATGTACAGTGATCTGTAGCTAATATTTAGTATTTACTGTTAATGTTTTATTACTTTCGAGAGAGAGTGTGTATGTATTATTGGGGATTGAACTACTATTTCAGCCCTTTTCTTCCCCTCAAAAACAGAGTCTTACTAAGTCACTAAGTTGCCCAGGCTGAGCTCAAACTTAAGAGTTCTCCTGCCTTGGCTATCAAGAGTGCTAGGATTACAGGCATGGGCCACCATGCCCAGACTTACTATTACTTTTTATTAAAAGACTTAATAGACATACAGCTAGAGATAGAGAGAAGTGCTTAATGCCTGACCTCACAGTACATACTATGTAAATATGAGTTACTGTTTTAACTTGAAGGTCCTCAAGTCGGCCAAAGGAGCTGTGTAGGAACTAGGGCTAGAGATGTCACTATTGTGCCCCCAGTTGATGCCTGTGCCCTTGTTCTTCCATTAGAGCTTGGGAAAGTCGAGGTGACAGTGTTTGACCCGAATTCCCTGGATCCTGATCGCTGTGAGAGCTGCTATGGGGCTGAGTCCGAAGATATCAAGTGAGCCACACCCAAGGGGCAGGGCAGTGGTGCCTGTTAGCCAGCCTTAGTGTTGGTCAGACTGGCAGGTGGGAAGGTCACAAGAATTTATAGGGAATGAGGTGCACCAACCAGTTACTGATCCTGGTGCCAGTGATTAAGGCCCTGCCTGGGAGCTGCAGACCTAAGGAGAAGGCTCAAGTGGTCCCTGCTTTTCAGAAAGCCTAGAAAAATGGTTCAGAGGTGGCCTCTGGAGTTCAGCTACTTGGCTTCCAGCCCTGTGTCCTCAGGCCAAACCATATCACCTCACTGTGTAGATCATACAAAGATTAAACGAATATTGTATGTGAAGCGCTGATGTGGAAGGCCTAGCCCAGATCTTAGGCCCACAGTGTCTGCTCACTCTTGCATTGTTTCCCTGGCTCCAGACTGGGGATTTAGCTCAGTGGTTAGAGTGCCTGCCTTGCAAGCACAAGGCCCTGAGTTTGATCCCCAGCTCCAAAAAACAAACGAACAAACAAAAAACTCCTTGCTACAAAAAAAAACCTCCCTGGCTCTGACCTCTTAAGAGGCTGACTCAGCAGGTCTGGGTAGGGCCTGGGAATATGTATTTTTAAAAGTTTTTAAGAGGTAGGCTGAGGATGTAGCTCTGTGCCTAGTGTGTGTAAGGCCATGGTTTTGATCCCCAACAATGCCAAAAAATAAAAGGTTTTTTGGTGGTAAAATACATGTGACATAAAATTTACCATTTAACCATTTTTTGTGTGTGGTGCTGGAGATCAAACCCAACTCCTCACAAATGTTAGGCAAGCACTCTACCACTGAGCTATATCCCCAGCCCCGTTTCAACCATTCGTGAGTGTACCGTTCAGTGACATTAAGAACATTCACAGTGTTTTGCAACCCTCACCACCACCGTTTGTTCAACATCTGTTCAGCACCCAGACAGAATGAGAACATGAATTTTGAGCAGCTCTCCTGCCACTAAGGAAACACTGGAGAACATTCTATGGTTGGGGTTGAGACTGGCAGAGGCTTCGCAGCAGGCAGGACTGCTCAGCCTTTATTTCCCAAGGTACCTGTGCTGGTCACGCTCCCAGCCCTGCCCCCTCTCCTCCAGGTGCTGCAACACCTGTGAAGATGTGCGGGAGGCATATCGCCGTCGAGGCTGGGCCTTCAAGAACCCGGACACCATTGAGCAGTGCCGGCGAGAGGGCTTCAGCCAAAAGATGCAAGAGCAGAAGAACGAAGGCTGCCAGGTGTATGGCTTCTTGGAAGTTAACAAGGTACCAGGAGGGATTGAGGCAGGGCAGGGCAGCTGCAATGAACTTGGTTGAGAAAGCTGCACAGTGAACTGAGGACCCACTCAGGTCCTCAGGAGGTGAAGAGAGGATACGGCTGGAAAATGAGAGGAAATATCCCCTATAGGTGGCTGGAAACTTCCACTTTGCCCCTGGAAAGAGCTTCCAGCAGTCTCACGTGCATGGTGAGTGACCCTGCATCACTGGGGAGTTTGAGACCCTGGATGCCTTCTGGCAAGTAAAGGCGCCCCTTCCTGCCTGATGTTCCTTTGTGTTCGGCCCAGAGCATTCCTGTACCTCAGGGCAGGATTTTGGCACAGTGGTTAGGAGGACAGGCTGAGGAGCCAGACTACCTGGCTTCATGTATCAGTTTCATCTTACTGGCTGTGTGACTTCAGGACATTTCTTACTCGTTTTTTTGTTTTCTTTTCTTTTTTGGGGGGGTGCTGGGGATCAAACTCAGGGCCATGTGCTTACACATTTTATATTTTTTAGCTTCAGTTTCCTTCTTTATAAAATGGTGATGACAGTACTTATCCCTCAGGATATATGGGCAGTTAAAGATTTTTGGAGTTGGGGATGTAGTTCAGCAGTAGAGCACTTGTCTAGCATGCACAAGGCCTCTAGGTTCAGTCCTCAGCACTGCAAAAAAGAAGATGAAGAAAAAAGATTGTGGCACTGAGCCTGCTTGTGGTAGGCACTTGTTTAAGTGGTAACCCTCAATATCACTTGACCTGTGTGTGAGGCTTCAGGGAAGCAGAGCTGGGTTGGAACTCAGGTCCTGCACTCCTTAGCTGTGTCGCATTCGGGAATTATGGACCCCTTCTCAGTTTCTTCTGTAAGGTAGAGATGCTAATACAGTACCTCCCCCTCAGGGATATTGGGGTGAGTGAGAGAGATGTATTCTGATTTGTTTACTCATTCATGCATTTACTAGACATTTAGTAATCACTTATTATGTGCCATGTGTTAATCTAGATCAGTGATGGTGAACCTTTTAGAACTCTCAATGATACAAATAGCCTGCTGTGGCACATGTGCCACAGGTTTGCCACCACTGGTCTAGAGGGTGAGATCCAGTAGTTAGTAAGCTCCCTGCACTCAGAACGTTGTAGTAAAGAAACAGACAATAAACAAGTATGTAAAATATGTGGTCTATAAGGTGGTCCATATTAAGTAATATGGACTAAAAGGAGATTAGGTAAAGACGGTGGGAGGTGAGGACAGGACAGTGTGGTGTTTTAATTGGGGTAGTCAGGTAAAGACTGTATTTGAGCACAGACCTGAGGAAAGTGTGGGAACCAGCCACGTCGATGTATATAAATGCCGATCCCAAAGGCAAGAATGTGCTTAGGAAGTTCAAGGTACAGTGAGAATGGGTGGCTGGAACGGAACAAGCAGAGTGGTTTGATACTCCAGAGGGGGGCAGGGAAGGAGGTCTCAAGGGATTGTAGGCAGATCATCAACATCAGAGTAGACATGAGGCCTGCAGGCCCTCCAGAGTAGGCAGTACTGAAAAGGCAGAGAGTTCTCTGCTGGGGGTTGTGGTCAGAGTCGTGGGCCATGTGGAAGGCAGTTCACACACAAGGCTAGCATTGCCCAAGGCCAGAGATCTGCCAGAATTGAGGCCTGGGAGCTACTCTCTGACACCTTGTTGACTAGGGATGAGGGTTGGGTAGTATAATCTATCTTGTAAAGCTTGCCAGGTATTTCTTTAGATCCTACTTGGTCCTCATGACAGCCCTTTGCAGAAGAGAACATAGACCCAGAAAGGGCGGTGATTTGCCCAAGGTCACACAGCCAGGAAAGGGACTTTTTGGGCCCTAGGTCCTTTTTTCTTCCTAGGCCAGCGTACTTCTGTCCCCCACGCCCTCTGTATTCTTCTGTGGCCAGGGAAGGGCTCATTGAGGAGGGGACCAGGAAGAAGCTCATTAGCTAGGGTCAGACCCTGTGACAGAGGCAGGAATATTCTAATCCTCTCTCCTGCCATATATCTTGCTCCATAGTTCTCATCATTGTTCTCTTCCTCCCTTCTCTCTCCTTCCCTCCCCCATGCTGCAGTACATGCTGTGGAGAGTAAGTGGCCCTGCTCCCCAGTGAGGCCAAGCCCCCACTTCTGGGGCAGCTGCCCTCCTAGGATGGGGGAGGTTTGGATGGGTTTGAGATTGGGCCCTTCTCTGGTTTGGCTGATGAGTGACTATAAAAAGCACTGGGACATGTCTTTGAGGTAGGATTCCTTGCAGCAGGAGGGGTTGGGGTTAGAAGACAGGAATAACTTGTTCTAGAACAGTTGGTACAGGGCGCCCATGGGATTCCCTTTGGGGAGCTTTGAGCTAGGAGCAGAGGAGAGATTAGTATTCTCATGTCCTAAGCACTGTGGGGTTCAGTGACTTGCAGTTAGCTTTAGTTAATGAGAGAGTCAGTGGGTTTTATTTCCTGAGACCCAAGCAGGGCATTGGTGGGAATAGAGGCCTGGAGTTTGCTGTGTATTTCAGGGAAGAACACAGGGTCTGTGTTCCTGTGATTCCCCCAAGGAGGTATGGACTCTCTCAGGCCCAGGACAAGCCTTTTCTGGCTGTCCTTAACCAGGATCAGGAGGTGCCAGGCTTGAGGGAGAATGACAAGGTGAATGAGGGGTCAGAGAAGAGCCGGGTGGGTCACACTGCAGGGGAAGAGGCCTGAGGGAAGACTCTGAGGGAGCCAGGAGGCCTGTCCTGCTCGCACTGATGACTGCTTCTCCCTTCTCTTCCTAGTCCATGACTTGCAGAGCTTTGGCCTGGACAACGTACGTATAGTGGAAACCATGGAGGGCAGGTGGGGTGGGGGCTCGGCCGCTGCCTTCATTACTCTGAGGTGGGGAGCACACAGAGAACAGTATGGCCTGTTCCACCAGGGACCCCATCTGAGGGATGAGTGAGAGCACCTTAAACTGTCATCCGAGCAGGCCAGGGGCAAGGATAAGGCAGGACATCATAGGGAACCCAGAGCTAGGTCAGGAGAGAGTGTGGCACCTCTGAGGAACCGCAAGGGTGGTTGTCGAAGGATGAGTCTGAGGAAATTGGCAGGACCAGAGAGAACACACCGGATTCTGAGGCCACACCGAGGAGTCTGGTTTTTTTCCCCAAGAATGGAGGAAGACTTGGCCTACCTTAAGCAGGGTCATGACATAACCAGATACGCACTTTTTAAAAGATCCCTGCGGTGGCTGAGTCTGATACAGGTTGGAACAGGAAGGGAGTACAGCTGAAGATTGAGGACCTCCAGCCTCAGCCTTTATGGCTTGAGGCCCTCAGGTAGAGATGGCACCCGCCACTCAGAGTTGGTTCCTGGTCTGTGCCCAGCGTGTGTGAAGCCAGTGTCTTAACCTCTGGGTCCCCAGGAGCCTGTGGACTGTGAGGAGTTCCTAGGTGGGAGTGGGGGATACTTGTCTTGGGCAGGTTCTCCTTGCAGGCCGTAGTTTTTCCAAGGCAGGGATCCTCCTTCCCTTCATCTCTCTTTTCCCTGCACAAACACTCAGGCGTCCTTTTCTACTGCTGTAATACTGAGCTTTGCATGGATTGGGCACTGTCTGAGCCTCAGGCTGGTGTTGCTTACAGATCAACATGACCCACTACATCCAGCACCTGTCGTTCGGGGAGGACTACCCGGGCATCGTGAACCCCCTGGACCACACCAATGTCACTGCACCCCAAGGTACTGGCCTGGCAGGTAGCCCCTCACTGCAAAAGCCCTGCCTGGCACCCATGCCAGTGCTTTCTTCTCCCTGCAGCCTCTATGATGTTCCAGTATTTTGTGAAGGTGGTACCCACAGTGTACATGAAAGTAGATGGGGAGGTGAGTCTGAGGGACCTTGGATGTCTATCACCTGCCTGGTGCTAAACACTTGAGGTCCTTCATTTAGTCCCTTCAGTCTGGGAGATGAAGTGCTGCTCATATCCCTATGTGGAGGATGAAAACCTGAGGCTCAGAGAGGGGGCGACTTGCCCTCATAGGAAGAGGCCAGCCCAGGGCACTGCTGGAGTTCAAAGCTCTTGCTCTCTCGTCTGTCCAGACAGACTCCATCCATCCCTCTGGCGTCCCTGTCCACCCATGGTCTGCCCCGGGCTGGGGATTAGGAACACCCAGCCTACTTGGGCCTTGCCCCTGCTGTGGCCTTTGGGGGAGCCTCTCCATCGGGTGGTAGAATGTGTGGGGCTGAGGGGCAAGGATGTCAGTCCTGCCTTAGGGTACAGCCTTGGAGAGTCATTTCTCATCCTGAACCCCCAGCAAAAGTAGCCGCCAGGTGGAGCTGGGACTGATAAACTGTAAAGAGCTGGTGGTCCGTGGGGAAATCAGAATGACAAGCTGGGCCAGGGAGTCTCGGTGGTCCCCAGGGCTTGCAGTGTTGGTTACCAGCATGGTGCCTCATTCTCCCCTCCACACAATCAAGACACAAGACACAAGGCAGGAAGAGGTCAGGGCTGGGGAGTTGGGGTCAGGTCATAGGCCCACCTCTGGCCTTGGCTCCCTTCCCACCCTAGGTGCTGAGGACAAATCAGTTCTCTGTGACCAGACATGAGAAGGTTGCCAATGGGCTGCTGGGTGACCAGGGGCTTCCCGGAGTCTTTGTGCTCTACGAGCTCTCACCCATGATGGTGAAACTGACAGAGAAGCACAGGTGAGGGTGGGGACAGGAGTGACCAGGGTGGGCAGGGGCCTGTAGTGGGGTGGCCACTGAGCCCCTGCTTCCTCTGTCAGGTCCTTCACTCACTTCCTGACGGGTGTGTGTGCCATCATTGGGGGCATGTTCACGGGTAAGAAGCCCCAGGTGTCTCGGGAGTGGGACCCAGAGGGGAGCACAAAGTCTGGTCCTCAGGTTTTGGTTGGGGAGAAAGGGGCATTTCGAGGACCAAGAGATGGGTGACATCTCTGGCCAGTTGGGAGACAGGGCTCACCAGATCAAGGTGCCAGCCCCGTCTCTCCCCCAGTGGCTGGCCTCATTGATTCGCTCATCTACCACTCAGCCCGAGCCATCCAGAAGAAGATTGACCTAGGGAAGACAACATAGTCATCTTCTTCCCCCTTATTCTTCTCTCTCCCATTTCTCTTTGGCCTGTGGTTTTATCCGTTAGCCTCTCCCATCCCCCGTACTCCCTACCTCCCCAGCCCCAGGTTCATAAATATTGATTGTGATAGTACTCACTGGCCTCCGTGTGATTCTTGGGTCTGGCTGGACCCTGAGACCAGCCCATCATTTAGCCACATACTGTGGCTCATGGCTGACAAGTCAGGGCCCATGTGCCCTCTGGGAGCCCAACATGGGCACCCACTAGCTAACAGGGTTTTATTCATCCCAGACTGATGTCCACCCCATAGCTCAGTCCTCAGTCCCGCCTCTGCTATGATCAGATGGACTTGTCCAGGGTGAGCATCCTGGAGCCACTGTGGCCCTCAGGCCCACGGACTGGCTGACACCCCAGTGCTCTGAGTGAAGGTTGGGCTTTGCCATCTCTTTGGTGACGGTGAAAGCTGGAGCTACACCCCATAACCATGGACTCAGTCACCTGATCTCTACGCTTACTGATACTGGTCTGTGCCAAGCCCCATGCTGGCCCTTGACAAAGAGAAAAGTGCATCCTGAACCTTGGAGCCTCCTGAGTGGAAGCAGAACTGAAAAGCAAGGAGGGAAGGTAGCAGGGACCATCCTGAAGCAGGGTCAGCACCAGAGCCCTGGCTCTCAACCTACAGGGCTTCCCTAGAGCACCCTTCCTATGTGGGGAGAACTATGGTCCAGGGGCCTCACCGCTGCGCAGCCCAGGAAGCCTGGACAGTGCGTAACCCCCACTCAGCTCATCAGAACGCGTCTCGGGGAGTGAAGGTTAGGGTACTGCCACAGCAGAGAGCACGGACGGAAGCAAAGAAGAGTACAGTAATGGCAGCAAAACCCCTGTGATTGCCCAACAGCGGTGTGTCCTTGTGAACACCAGTCATCTAGAAATGGGTGACACCGCTGGTTGTGCTGAGCCTTGGTTTTGGTTACTCAGGAACCATTCCCCATGTTCACAGCCTCCTGAGTTTACTCTGGGAACCCCTATTCACCCTCCTAGCCTGTGTGGCTTGGGGAGAGGGTTGGTGCCCCACCCTAAGTTCCCCCTGGCTGGAGGGACCAGGGCAAGCCAGGCCCTGTGGGCAGGGGCCACTTTCTTTCCTTCTGGGATGAACGGAAACAACGAGGTTGCTGCAGCAATCCTGCAGTTCCAGTGGGAGAAACTGCCTGCTGGGGCAGCAGAGTGAAGCCAACAGGCAGAGACAGCTGGTCTTGGAGATACTGTCCTGTACCCTGTGACCTGAAGTTGGCCAACCAAACCAACATATTCCCTTAGGCTTGGAATTCCTCCCACAACCAGTAACATCCTAACAGATACGCTCACTCTCAGGCTTGGTAAGGAATAAATGAGGAACTAGCCAAGTGCTTAGATGTGGAATGGCAGAACCATAGGCAGATTAGGTGAGAGGGATCCAGCCCCAGGCAGGAACAGGCAGCAGGTGACCTGCCTGAATGCTAACTGTCCAGTGATAATGAGTGGATACCTGAGTCTCAGACTTGGTCCTGGGCTTCTGTCCCTGTGCCTGCTAGCAAATCCCCAGCGCCTGAAACCACTCGAGATCACCTGTGTCCTCTGCCACCTGTGGAAGCCTGCCCTGCACAACACATAGTCAGGGTCTGATGATTACCTTTTATTGAAAGAAAGCACTGAACTCTGGGATGGCTCGTATTGGCAGGAAGGGCTTGTGTCCTGGGTCAGTTGGAGTCAGAGGGTTTGTGAAGGGGGCTGAAGATGACCTGGCTGATTTGGCCGGGCATGGTGTAGAAAACCAGGAGAAGGAAGACAGTGATGAGTGCAAGGACCAGCAGGAGCACCAGGATGCGCCAGTACCGGCGCAAGATGAAGAAGACGAAGGTCTTCAGTGGGTTCACAAGCCAATTAAAGGAGGTTTTGGGGCGGCTGTTGGCAGAAAGGCAGAATCAGGATGACCAGGAAGCCCCTGCAGGTCCCTCCTCTGCCCTCTGCTCAGTCCTGCTGGGCCCTACTCACTTGGGCTTCTCCAAGGGCTCTGGCTCTTTTCGCCCCTTGCCCACTGGCCGCTTCTCTGCCTCCTCTACTGTCAACAGCTCAAACTCTGCTTCCACCTTCCCCTAGGAAAAGACACTTGTGTGTTGCTGGGAGCAGAGGCCAAGTGCTCAGCCAGGCCTGGGTCCCTGCCTGCCACACTCACTGTGAGAATGTAGACATTGCCACCCGAGTCTGTGAACTCCAGATCCTCAGGCCTGCCCTTCCTCCTCTTCCTCTTCTTCTTGCCAGCCTTTGCCTCCCGTGCCTCTCGTTCCACATCCTCAGCCTCTTGCAGCTTCACTACAGGCCACCAGCCCCGCAAGCGACGGCAGCGAAACAGATTGCACCTCGGCCCGGCCCCATTGAGGGCCAGCCGTACAGAGCATTGTGCAGGGTCGCGGGCCCCCCGCACCATGTCTGGGAGCTGCAGCTCCAGGGAACCTGCAGGATCAGAGCACACTGGGTTAGGCGTGAGATCCAAGTCCAGTTGGGCCATAGTGGCTGGAAGTGGGGCAGCAAAAGTTAGAACGTGGTCGTCAGGCCACAGCTATGGACCACCCCAAAACACACACTGACAGCAATGGTTCAGTCCCAATGGGAAAGGGCCACAGAGTGGGATCAGATTCCCAAAGTAAGGATCATGGGGTCCAGGGTGAGTTCAGCTAAGGTAAAATCAGAGGACTGAGGCAGGGACTGTGAGTACAAATGGAAGTTACTGTCCTCAGTCCAGAAAACAAAGGTTCAGATATGTAGTCTGAAACCCTACGACTCAGGGGTGGCTTAGAGTAGGAAACCAAGGGACAAGGGCGGTATGGGTTGGTGGGCAGTGAGGGCAGAAGTCAGGGGTATGGTTTGAGGCTGGAAAAGGCTAAGCAGTACCAAGGAAGTCGTTGGCAGAGATGCGGTCATAGTCCCAGACCTGCAGGACCAGCACAGCTGGCTGCCGGAACTCGGCCTCCTCCAGGGCAAAGGGTCCAGGTCGGCGCCGGATGCTCACCTCTCGCTCCGTTGGCAGGTAGTCAAAGTGGAACACAAAGCGCCAGTTGAAGTTCCCCTCCCCAGTCAGGGAGTTAAAGTGGACATCGGTCTCCTGTTTGTCATGCTCCAGCCCCTTCACCCAGCTGGAGCCAGGGGCAGGGGCAGGGCAGGGCAGATGGGTTTCAGGGCTGGGACCCCGCACTTGGCTCCAGGCACAGAGGGCCTGGAGAGAGGCTCTGGACCCAAGCAGAGAGCCCAAGACCCTGCTTGCAATCCCCCCTTAGGATAGCCATTGGCCAGCCCTGCCCTCAGGCCTACCTTTTCACATAGATGTCACTTGACATTTCTCCAGTGAGTGGATTCACATCATCCAGAACCACGTCTTCTGTGTTCCAGATGACAACTCTGAGCTCATAACTGGGTGATACATTGGGGGATGGTTTTCAGACTTAGCAGGGGTCCTGGGAGGGGTTGTAGGAAGCAGGAGGGATGGGGCCAGGGCCACTGACACTCACTGAGCACCTGATGTGTACGCAGCTGGGTAATCAGTATGCCTGTGGTCCCATATAGGGACAACAGAGGGCACCTAGAATGCTCTCCTGGCCCAAGACAATACAATGAGCACTTCCCATAAATCTGGAGTTAGGACCCTGAAACACTGAGTGGTGTAGTATCAGATGCAGAGTTGGACCCTTTGCAAGCCAAAGTGGCGTGCAACCTAAAGTTCAGGGGTGCAGAAAAGTGATGAGCGGAGAGGGGAAAGCCAGTCTGCAGAGATAAGTGCGGGGACAAGAGCGTTGGGAGGGACAAGAGCATGCAGGCCCAGAGAGACAGGAGGAGGGGCTGCAGCATTCTGGATCCTACCCTCATGTGGCCCTATCTGTGCTTGTCACAGGGTTGCCCTGATAGCTGCTTTCTCCTGCCCAATGTAAGTGTCCCCTTGTTTGTTGGTAATATCCTATTTTCTGCTGGCGAACCTGCCCCCTCACTGTCGATCTATGTAATTCTGGTTTGGCAGCCCCCTACCCAGCTGCAGGCTTGGAAACATCACCTGGGACTGGCCTGTTGATGTATCACAACCTCCTGACCCAATGATAGGCTTGAGGAGTGTATTTGAGCCCTGATGGCCTATTGAGAGGTGGCTCTAGGCTTTCACTCTAACTAGAAGGGTGTTCCTTTTTGCTCAAGGGGCCTGGCTCGTAAGGAATAAGCCTGGCACTGGCTTCTGTGAAAGGCCACCTGACAGTGGCACGGAGGAAAACAAACCCAGAGACAGAAAGTGACAGATTGGTGTGACAGATTGGTCCGAGCATCTGGATCCAGCCCTGTCTGAAGTGGCTACATCTTGCACAGAACTCCACTCAGACTGCCTCCACTCAGACTGCCTCAGGTAGGAAGGGGGTTTACTGAAAGATATATGGATTCTCAGCTTACAAGTGATGAACATCCAATTCCCAATGATTTATGCTGGGGGGGCAGTGTTAATAACTCACCTATCCCAAAAGTCTGGTCAGCAGTCCCTGCCTTCCTCAGAAGGGGCTCATATTTTCAGAGGAGTCTGGTACACATAGGCCAAGATATGCCTGCCCCTTGGGAGAAAGGGCCGGAACTCTCTCTCTCACCTGATTGGCTGACGGGGCTTGATGTCAACTGGGGGTGGGGCAGGCACATCCTTGGGGAAGATGTCAATCCACATGTGAAGGGATCCCTAGGGACAAAGGACTAGGACTGAGGGTGTTGCTAGGGTCCTCAACTCCCCCGACAGCCCTGTGGCCACAGGTTATGCCCTGCCCCAGATGGAGAGAAGAGCTGAGAGAGGGGCATCCAGGCAGATCCTGGAGGATGGGCATGAAGGTGGAAGCCAGGGTGAGGGTTATAGTGTCAAGGTTGGGTTGGGAATCCAGGGATAAGGACCTAGAAGTGGAAGATTGGGATCAAAAGTAAGATCTGGTGTTTCTAAGGTGCAGATCTTAGTGAACAGAGTATAAATCAAGCTGGGAAACCCAGGTCTAAAACTTAGTGCCCCGAGGTTGGAGATCCTGCAAGATCAGATTCAGGAGTGAGGTCCAGGGGCGGGGGGCCCAGCATGGAGGTCCAAGATTCCAAGACTGGCATGGGGATGCTGGCAGCCAGCATCAGGAGCCAGACTCAAGTGGTAGCATAGGGCCCAAGTGGAAGTCTTGGAGAAAGGGAATGCTGGGGGCCAGCAGTCAGAACCAGGTGGGAATCTTGGGATTCTGTGAGTCCTGAGTCTTGCAAGTGCTGGACAACCCCTTACCTGCAGCAGTCCTGGGCTGCGGGGATGGTAGAGGGGCCGAGTTTCTACATGCTCAGGTACCAGCTGGATCCCAAATCCTGGCATCTCCTGCCAACGCCGCAGCACAAGTAATGCCTGGGCCTCCTCAGAGGTCCCACTTGGCAACTGGGGACCCCCACCACCTGAAACAAGTGGTGCATGAGCTTGGGCTCCACACAATGCCCAACTCTCCCTTCTACTGCCTTCCCCCCCTCAGAAGATCTAAACTGAGGCCACCACAGCATTGGATAAAGTCCATGGACTGGGAGACTGGAAAGGCAAGTCTGCCATACACAAAGTGGGAGAGGGTTTGCTGCTATGACAACTTTGGTTGATGAAAGCTGGCAGTCAGGGGTGCTGAAGGGGCTGTAGCCTTTGCTCAAACCATGTTTAGAAAACAGACCACTGGGCATTTATGAGGCATGATTTCACTTCTGCAGCCACTTGCTGTTGTATGGACACTCTGTGGAGTTGCCCTGTGATCTGGGAACTTGATTAGCTGTGGCTCTAAGGGGTCCAATTAAAAACTATTTTCTACCCAGCATCCAAGAACTTTCTTCTGACGCAACCAAACTCACATTTTCTGGCTGCTTCCTTCAGTGGACTCTTTTCAGGGGTGCACTAAACTGGCACTGGGGTCCCCTGTACCTTATTCTACCTCCGTCTTACTCCCCTTGGACTGTCCAACAGAGAGGAACGGTACCTGGGGGCAGGGTCTCGGGCGGTGTCAGAAAGACTTTGCTGCCCACCTTGACAGCCCCAGCTCGGTATTCAGGGGCAGGGAGGCCACAGCGTTGGCACAGCCCTGCCAGGATCTGTGAAGGCCGGAATGCATCACGCCAGGCATTGTACCCATCCCTGAGGGCAGGAAAGGAAGATGCCTCAGCTGGTGCCAGTGTATGGACACAGACAGGCCCTTGAGGACAAAGGATCCAGGTTCAGAACTCTAGCAAGAGACAGGTTAGTCCTCGTTTAAGAAATGATGAAAATCAAAGATGTCAGGTACTTCTATGAAGGAGATGTTACCATCTCTGGCAGATGAGAAACTGAGGCACAAGAGGCTGAGTGACTTGTTAGTTACAGGATCTCAACACCCAAGCCACGTCTTGGCTATTGAACTTCGATGTCTTGGCGGGGCGTGGGTAGTTCCCCTTCTGTGAAATTCCGAGATCCGGAGACACCCCTGGGAACGCGAGCCTGAGTGTGTCCCGGCTCCTGAGGGCCTGTAGACTCACACGTCATACTGGCAGGCCAGCCCACAATTGGCTCTATGGTGGCTATAGAATCGGTTTTCCAGATCGATGCGGGTCTCCCCGATGAGATCGTCAGAACCCACAAGGTCATGATCGAATACAGCCACCGTCAGCTCTGGCTCAGCCGGAAGAGAGATGCTTAGCTCCAGGACCCTGGCCAGGAGAAAGATGGCCCTCGTGTGTGCCACACCATCGCCACGCCAGCTACCTGGTGAGAGCCCTGGGCCACAGGCCTGGGGGCCGAGTTGCTCCCCCATTCCCAACCCCAAGGCCCAGCCTCACTCTCCAAAGACGGGGTTGAGCTGCTTGGGGATGTAGCGCTCCTTGGTGTCCTGCCGCTCCTTGCCGGCGCTCACCACCACATAGGGGTCTGCTTTGCCATTGGGGTCTGCAGGAGCCAGGTTGGTTGCCTAGGGGACGGCATGGATGGAACCGGGAAAAGTGTCACTGTCGTAGCCCAAACCCTTTTCGGATCTAATCTCAGAATAAGTGTGAGCAGGAAGTGATGGAGGGGAGGTGGCCCACTGAAAGGCTGGACAAGATGACTTTTTTTTTCTTTTTTTTTTTTTTTGTGCTGGGGCTTGAACTCGGGTCCTTGTGCTTGCAAAGCAAGACGACTTTTTAATTAGCTATGAAATGCTTAAGGTATATGGGCCAGGCATGGTGGCGCATGCCTATAAACCCAGAGTTTGGGAGACTGAGGCAGGAGGATCACCCCAAGTTCAAGGCCAGCCTGGGCTATGAAGTGAGTTCAAGACTAGCCTGAATTATTACATAGTGAGATCCTATCTCAAAAAATAAAACAAAAAAATATATATATGCAAATAGGTGTAATGAAAACTTTAATGAAAGAAAATATTTGTCTGAGAGACTTACTATTGAACTTAAAAATTTCTGTACTGATAGGTTTTTTCCCTAATAATGAGAATTGAACCCAGCATTTACACATACTAGGCAAGTGCTCCAGATAGAGGAAGGGGGAGGAGGGGAAAGGAATGGGATATAAAAAGACATGTTATACATGTACCAACTCCCCAAGATGAATGCAATCATTATGTACTGCAAACATGTACTAATAAAAATTTTAAAATGGAAAGTGTTCTATTACTAAGCTGCATACCCAGACCTAGACCTTTATTTTTTATGATGAGCATATTTCCATCCTCATCTCTGAAGTAAACCAAACCTTTTACTTAGGGTTAATCACTCACGTGTGTATTTTTATACTTTTACTCCATGAACATGTATCCCTAAATAATACATAGCACTACTGTGTATGTTTTTAAAATGCATGTTTTATTTTATTTATTTACTTATTTCTTTGGTGCTAGGGATTGGACTCAGGACCTTGTGCTTGCAAAGCAAGCATTCTAACCACTGAGTTAAATCCGCCGCCCAAGATGCATGATTTAAACTTTTTTATTACAAAACAATTTAGTAAATATAACTTCTGCATAAATGATTAAAGTATAATTTATACGCAACTATATTTTTAAATGTTTCTTACATACCTGCCTGCCACATATATATAAGGGTTCCAGTTACTCCAAACCTTTACCAACATTTGGTATTAACAATCTTTTGCATTTTAGCTGTAGTGTACGTGAAGCGGTAGCTCATTATGGTTTTAATTCACATTTCCCTGATGACCAATGAAGTTGAGCTTTTTTCCAAGGGCTTATTGTCCATTGTGTGTGTGTGCGTGTGTGTGTGTGTGTGTGTAGTGACTATTCAGATTTACCTCACCACTGAGGTTTTTGTTGTTGTTTCATGGTGCTGGGCTTCACATATGCCAGACAACTGCTATCTTTCTGCTGAGCTACACCCCTAGGCCAAGTTTTTATTTTTTGTGGTACCGGGGATTGAACCTAAGGCCTTGGCACTGAGCTACATCTCCAGCCCTTTTTTATTTTGAGACTCACTAAATTGCCCATGTTGGGCTCAATCTTGTGATCCTCTTGCCTCAGTTTCCCAGACTACTGGGATTACAGGTATGCACCACATCTGGCTTAGGGTACAGGCTTTTAACCACTTAAATGGGTGTGTAGTCATACCTCATTGTGGTTTTCGTATGTATTTTCCCAGTTAGCAATGATACTGAACATATTTTCATATGCTTATTAGGCATTCTGATTACTTGTTTTGTGAACAGTATCTGTCTATGTCTATTGCCAATTTTTCCACTGAACTGTTTTTTTTTCTAATTGATTCTACTCATATATTCTGGATATTTGTCTTTTGTTGACTATATGGTACAAACATCTAGTATGCGGCCTGTCTCTTTACTCTCCCATTGGTACCTTTTGCTGAATAGAGGTCTTGATTGTAATAAAATCAATTTATTGATATTTCATTTATGGTTAATGCTCTGTGTTTCCTTAATAAAACTTCCCTATCCCCTGTGGTCGTAAAAGTGTTATTTTAGTCTCTGAAGACTTTAACATTTAAGTCTTCAATCCACCTGGAATTTGTTTTAATGTTTAGTGAGAGGTAAGGCCTAAACTACAAAGTGAGACCCTGTCTCAAACAACAACAACAATAACAACAACAACAACAACAACAACAACAACAACAAAAAAAAATCCTAATATGATCAGCCAGACATGACGGTACAGGCCTGTAATCCCAGCACTCTGGGAAAGTAGGCAGAAGCATCATAAGTTTGAGCCCAGCCTGGGCAATTTAACAAGACCCTGTCTCAAAATAAAAAACTAAAGAAGGACTAAGGATATAGCTCACTGTGAAGGTCCTGAATTAATCCAGTACCCCCCCATCACATAATATGATCAAACAGATCTCTAGCCACCTCCGTGCCCAAACCTACTCCACCCAAAGCCTTCTCTTTATCAATTAAAGTACTTTCATCTGAACCTCCAGGTACTTGTGCCAAAACCTGTGAGTCAGTCTTGTCTTTCCTTTTACATTCACACCTCTCACAGCTATTCTGTTTCAAATTGTGTCGGCCTTACCTTGGAGATATTTCCAGAATCTTAACCCCTGATCACCACCTCTACTGCTACTACCTTTGTCCAAGCCACCATTCTGTCTCCCACCATTCTATATGGTGGTTTCATAACCAGTGTCCCTCTCCCCTTCTTGCTTCCTGTCACCTATTCTCTACACATCAAAAGAGAAAGTCTTTTAAAGTTTAAATTGTGGGGCTGGGGATTTAGCTCTGTGGTTAGAGTGCTTGACTCACAAGCACAAGGCCCTGAGTTCAAGCCCATCACCAAAAAAAAAAAATTTAAATTGCATCCTGTCACTTGTTTACTTAGAACCTTCTGATGGCTTCCCACTTAATTCAGGATAAAATGACTAACAAACAAGACCTAACATGATCTGTCCTTTCTGCCCACTGCTGCTGTATTTCCTCTGAAAACTTAACTTCTAAAACCCCCTCTTCCGCCTCATTCTGCCCCAGCACCACGGCCTCCCTGCGACTGGCTCTCTGCCTGGAATGCTCTCTCCGTGCTCGCTTCGGCAGCACATATACTAAAATTGGAATGCTCTCTCCCTGGGAAGCCACCAGGATGACTCCCTTGTCTCTTCCTATGATAGTCTCCAACTGAAGGTGGTTTGAGTTACAAATTTTTAACTTTATAATGGTATGAAAGCCATATGCATTCAATAGAAACCATAGTTCAAATTTTGAATTTTGATCTTTTTCTGGGATAATCTTTAGATCTTTCTCCTGTGGAGCCAGAGCTCCCAGTGAGCCACCACATACTTGGTAGGGATGCAGCCAACATGCTGCAGTGTGCCGTGCTGCCAGACTTGAGGTTCAGTAGGTTAGCTGGTTTAAAAGCATTTACAGTGTTTCAGATTGCAGCCAGTATATCTGTATACACCCTCTTTGTAAGCCGAGGAGCACATGTGCTCTGAGAAGTGTCACTTCATCTTCATTCCTGCTACTCTAGTCTTCTTTCCACTTCTTTGCCGTTCTCCCTTTTAGGAACCAATCTCTGAGTTTCTAGTTAACCCTTCCTGTATTTCCCTTGCTCGTATATTTTCTTATATCTTCTTCACATGCAGAGTAGAATATTATACATTCTTTTGCACTTTGTTATTTTCACCTTATAGTATATTCTGGAAATTACTTCATATCAAACTATAGTTGTTATGGATTTTGTCTAGATGTCCCCCCAAAGCCTCATGAGGTCACAGGAGGCGCTTTTTCAGAGGTGGCTGATCTAGAGTATGGGATGCTGGGATTAAGGGCGAGTAGTTACTAAGTCAATCCACTGATGGGTTTGGCAGGGCCCAGGTCATGGCAGCCTGCACACGATATAAAGGACAGAAAGAGGCTTGTCTTTCCCCTTTTGCTCCCCTTGCCTGCCTTGCTGCCTTCTGCCTGTCTGCCAAGGAGCCAACTGATTGTGGACTGAAACCTCTATGAACTGTGAGCTAAATACACCTTTCCTCCTCTAACTTTGGATGTCAGGTATTTTGTCTCAACAATGAGAGAAAAGTAACTAATACAATAGTGATCTTTCTCATTCTTTTTTACAGTTGTATAGTACTTCACTGTATGGACCTATAATTTACTCATTCACTCTTCTATGCCTGGGCATTAAATAAGATTTTATTTTTAATGGACTTTCTTGGGCGTTGGGTACTGGGGAGTGAACCAGAGAGTTCACCCTGAGCTACATTCCTAGCCCCTTCCAAAAATGTTTTATTTTGAGACAGGGTCTCACTAAATTGCTAAATTGCCCAATCTGGGTTTGAACTTGCAATCTTCTTGCGTCAGACTCCCAGACTGCTGGAATTATATGTGCCACTGCACCCAGCCTCAGTTACCTTTCACAGCCTCTTGTTCTCTGCTTGTATACTACTTTAAACAGTTGTTTCACATTCTAATATCTGAAAATTCTAACATATGAAGTGTTAGATGGCCATTCTCCTTTGTATTATTTCTTTTGATAATTTTTCTGATTGTTTTCTTTTACATTTTATAATTTTTGTATTTTGAGCCATATTATTCAAATCTATGGAAACTGTGAGGTTGGACTTGGGATCACTTTGAGCCAGTTTCTCAGTTTTGAGTTTTCTGGACTAAATAAATACAGTGGCACCTCAGTTCACGAACTCAATTTGCTCCAGAGCTCTGGGGAAAATGGCCACATTCATGCTGGTGCAGAAAAGATGGCCACGGTCATGTTCATCACCCGATGCAGAGTTTGCAAAAAAAAAAAACAAAACAAAATTTTATCAAACCTTTCTGTTTGTGAACCAAACTATTCACAAACTAAACTGTTTGTGTACCAAGGCACCACTGTAATATAAATTCAAAGCAAAACCCTAGTAATGAATCTCCCAGGAAGACATTCTTTTTCTATTTTCCTCACCAGGAAAGGCTGGGCCAGGCTGTTTACCTTACAGGCTTTCTCTTGGCCACCGAAGTCCTGCCTTAGGGAAGAATCTTGGTTTCTGACTCAAAACAACCTGAGCTTTAGGGCTTGTCTTCCACTTGGGATTCCTATTTCTTCTTCATTTGGGGAAGGCTAGGATTTCCATTTCTTAAGAGCTTAACTTTGTAGAGTTTCTTCATATCTCTCTGTCTGTCTGTCTGTCTCTCTCTCTCTCTGTCTTTGACAGGGTCTCACTATGTATTTCAGAATGGCCTTGAACTCACTATGTAGCCTCAAACTCTTGGCACTCTTCCTGCCTAAACCTCCCGATTGCGGGATTATAGGTGTGTACCACCACACCTGGTTTGCTTCTTTTTTCTTTCTTCCTTTCTCTCTCCCTCTCTCTCTCCCTCTCTCTCTCTCTCTCTCTCTCTCTCTCTCTCTCTCTCTCTCTCGTTCTCTCTTTCTGGTGCTGAGGATTGAACCTAGAGCCTCAGCATGTCAGGACCTCAGTTTAAGCTTAGTATTCATTTAAAAGACTGTTTACTTAGCCTCTCTACATGTATTGCAAAAAGAATCTGGCAGTCTGCTGGAAACACAAGGTCCAAATTGCTGCACTGGGAGCCGCAGATTATGACAGAACGGTATGACAGAACATGTCTCCAAATGCTGTCCTAGAATCCCTGTATTGGACCAGATGGAAGCGTACCCCCTGCTCTGGTGCCAAGGAGTGACGGAATGGAGCAAGCCACTCGGTCCCCATTATTCCCTGAGGCACCTTCGAGAAAATTTCAGGGCCCTGCTGATTTCTGCACGGAAACTGCTGCAGCGGGAGCTTGGGATTTGCAGCCACACTGCGCATTCCACCGAACACAGCCAAGAACTGGGTCCGGTGTCTGGTGCTAAAGTCTAGTTCTGCTGTCTGCAAGCCTCTGAACCTCGGGGAAGTCCCCTGACTTTGTGTCCAAGATTTCTCATTTGAGGGGATTTAGCTCAGTGGCTAGAGTGCCTGCCTTGTAAGCACAAGGCTCTGAGTTTGATCCCCAGCACCAAAAAAAACCAAAAAAAAAAAAAGATTTCTCATTTGAAAAATGAACAAGCTAGACTCTGAACCCGAGATGCCTTCCGAAGCCTCATCCTGTAAATTTCACGTTTGTCATCTTCACTGGTGCTGGAGGTTTGCCGGCGCAACAGACACTCACCTTTACAATATATACTCTGACCAGGAGCTTGATGGGTCGGTTCTGTGGGATTCCCCGGGAGATCCGGGGCTCAGAAAAGGACGCAGCCTCTGCTTCAGGATAAATGAGGAAGGAGCCCTGGGGTGGAGGGAGGTAGAAAGCAGCCTTAAGAGTTTTCTCCTGAATCCCCGCCCGTGCTCTCTAGTTGCCCTTTCCTTCCCCAGACTTACCTTGAACTTTCCCACAAAGCATCCAGACCCTTCTTCCTCCCCATCTCCATCCTGCCCTCCTTGCCCTTGGTACAGGGGAAACACGTTCAGCCAGTCTTCAAAGTGGTTAAACTCTTCCTCCAGGGAGCTGCTGTAGACCTAAAAGGCAGGGCTTCAGCCACAGCCTGCAGCCAGAATCCAGGGAGACTCCCCACCCCCAACACTCGGGCACCTTCAGGGTGGTGACTGCTTTTCTCCGGGATGTGGAGCTGGAGCCATTGACATTAGCCTCGCCCTGCTCCTGGGCCTCCCCATCTGCAGAAATAAGGTTGACCACGTCTGGAAACAGCAGAAGTGCCCCAGGCTGGAAACATCTGGGTGAAGAGTGACATAGGCAGATGGAGCAAGAACAAAAACATAAAATCTCTTACCTGAATCCCCAGGATCACACATTTCATCCTCGTCCAAACTGGGCTGAAATCAGAGGGCAGAGGAAAGATTCTTCCCCTTCATTCCCCACCCTTCACCTCCTTAATCTACTCTTTTTCCAGGATAGTGAGTTGGGAAAATTTAGTTCAAGTTCCAGCTGTGTAAACTACTTGTTTTCAAACCTTGCATTTATCATCTAATCCTGAATCTCCAAGACAGTAGCCACCAGTTAGTGGCTACTAAGCAATTGAAATGTGGCTAATGCTGTAAGTATAAAGTGCACACACCAGATTTTAAAGACTTACTATATCATAAAAATGTAACATATCTCATTATTTATTTTATGATGATTGTTTATTAAAATAATATTCTGCTATATTATGGTAAGTAAAACTTTATTAAATTAATTTCAGCAGAGTGTAGTGATGCACGCCTATAATCCCAGCACTTGGGAGGCTGAGGCAGGAGGACTGCTGTGAGTTTGAGGCCAGCTTGGGCTACATGGTGAGTTCAAGGTTAGCCTGAACTTATAGAGTAAGACCTTGTCTCAAAAAAACTTAAAAAAAAAAAAAAACCCTAAAATTAATTAATTAATTATTTTCACCTATTTCCTTTTACTTATTTTTAATGTGGCTACTAAAAAAATTAAAATTACCTATGTGAGGCTGGGGATTTAGCTCAGTGGTTAGAGTGCTTGCCTTCCAAGCACAAGGCCCTGAGTTCGATCCCCGGCACCAAAAAAAAAAAAAAAAAAATTTCTTTAAAAAAAATTACCTACGTGGCTTGGGTTATATTTCTGTTAGACAATAGAGCCCTACATAATGGTGCTAATAATCTCCGCTCCTAAAACTGTGATAAAGATGAGACAAGATGACTGTAGTAAAGAGCTCTGCAAAACTCTGGATCACTCTTCTATCCCCTGGGACCATCCCACACCCCACCTGCGCCTGCAGCTCCTGCAGGGATGCGTAGTACTTGGACCACCAGTCGAGCTCTTCAGGATCCGGGATGTCTTCCTCCAGCACTGGGCCCTGACTCAGGAGGCCTCCCAGGGCGAGCTTCTTCAGAGGAGCCTGAGTGGGAGGACACAGTCATGCTAACTCAACACCACCCCCAGCCCTGCCAGTCTCTTCTCCACCCTTCTCACACACAACATCACCTTCAGGAGCTGCCTGGACATCCCAGCCTTGGCCAAGAAGGGATCCGAGGACTTTGGTCCTGGGAGGGGGAATGACACCATGAGGTCAGGCAGAAAAGTCAGACTCCATGCCCCCCTGGAGAGTCCCAGGAACCAGAGCACTCATGTCTGGTAGCCCCTGAGGGGAAGGCCCCTAACCTGGAGGTCCCTTGGGCTCCAAGTCTTCTGTCTCCTCTGCTCCTTCCTCCTCGGGGGGATCCTCATTTCCCTGGAGTGTGAATCGTAGCATGTAGGGGACAATGTGGGAACCCACAAGGACCGTGCGACCAAAGGCCCGGCGCTCAATCACCAAGATGCTGAGTGGGGGCTGCAGGTAAGGCTGCTCTGGCAAGTCCTGGGGGTAGGGAAAGAGGAACTATGTCTACAAAGACCTGGGGAAGAAGTGAAGACAGGTGGGAAAACAACAAATCTAAACCTCATTCTGGGGCTAGCTCTGCATCTGCCTCAGCCTCACTGTGTCATCTCTGCTGAGTCGCTGCTTTCTGACTGTCTCTGCTGAACAAGAAACAAAAGCCTAGATTCAAAAGATTATTCTAGGGGTTAGGGATTTAGCTTAGTGATAGACTGCTTGCCTAGCAAGCACAAGGCCCTGAGTTCAATCCCCAGCAACCCCCCACAAAAAAAAGATTGTTCTACATATCAAATGACATAATAGATACAAAAGTACTTTGGAGTTTAACACGTGCACTGGGTTCCATCCCCAGCAACACACACATGCACACATGCACACACACACACATACGCATGCACACACACAAGGTAACAGCCAAAGGGAGAAACAGAAAACAGACAACAATAAAGGTGGAGACTTCAATACCCTATTCTCAATAATACAGAAAACAACTAGACAGAAAACAATCAAGGGGTTTGAATGCAACTAACAAATAACCTAACCTAATGGTATCTCTGGGACCCACTCCACTCAGCACAGGAGTGCACCATGGAAAAAGGGGTGTGTGAGCTCCAATTTGTACTGTGAAGTGAGAAATGAGAGAAAACACCTTGCTTGGATCTGAATGTATGTGTTCCCCCCAAATCCATATATTGACACCTCACCCAAAGATGATGGTGTTAAGATTGGGCCTTTGAAGGATAACTAAGTCACAAGGGCAGAGCCTTCCCAAATGAGATTTGTGCTCTTATAAAAAACAAAAGTCCTGAGAGAATTTGTTAGCCCCTTTTTGCCCTTCTGCCAGACAGAACACACAGAAGGTGCTTTTTTGTGAGGAACAGGCACTCACCAGACACAAATCTGCTGGTAGGTTAATCTTGAATTTCCCAACCTGTAGAACTATGAGCAATAAACTTCTGTTGTTTATCAGCTGTCTAATGTATTTGATACGGCAGCCAGAATGGATAAGACACACCCTCTGGAAGTTCAATGAGCAACCTGCTTTCAATTTCATCACCTTGAAGCACAATGAGAGACAGGCATGGTGGCACGTGCCTGTAATTACTTCTCACTGTGGGAGGCTGAGGCTGGAGGACTATAAGTTCAAGCCTTGCCTAGGAAACTTACCAATTTAGTGACACTCTGTCTCAAGAGAAAAAATTTTAAAAAGCCCCAGGTTATAGCTCCATGTGAAGGCTTTGGATTTAATCCCCAGAATCATAAAAAAAAAGATTTTCAAACTGAAAACTCCTGCATGTGAAACAAGAGTCATGAGACAGTGATGGAGTTTTCTATCTGGTTGATTTTTGTCCCCTTGTAGTCTGGAACCACTGTGCTTTGTCCCAGTCGCACTCTTGCAAAGTCACAGTACATTTCAGTTTACAGAGCCATTACCCAACCCTTTCTGTCATGGGTTCCTCACAGCACTCCCAAGAAGAGACCCCTGGTGCCTGTCCTCTGGCCTTTTCTCTTTCGTGCCTGTCACCCTCGTGGTTCACAGAGAAAACTGAACCTCAAATGATACAGGCGATCTAACGCAATCCTGAGCAGCAGTGCCAAAATCTAACTATGAAACAGTAATTACAAATCACACGATATTTAAAAAAATCACATGATATCGTTTTCTTCTCAGCCCTTGGTGTCTGGGATGAGGTAGATTCCAAGGCACATCCTTCAGGATTCTTGGCCAGTCCACTCATTCAATAGAACCAAGAGAGGCACCACCAGGCCATAGAGGAATACAGAGATCTCGGGCCAAGTCTGGCTGGCTGCTGGGTTTTGTTTTGTTTTTGATTGGGGGTAGGGGTGGCGGGCGGGGGGGGGGACGACTGGAGATTGAATTCAGGGCCTTCCCACTGAGTCACATCTCCAGCCTTTTTTTCAATCTTTCATTTTGAGACAGGGTCTCACTAAATTGCCCAGGCCAGGCTGGAACTTGCAATCCTCCTGCTTCAGCCTCCCAGAGTGCTGGGATTACAAGCATTTACCACCACGCCCAGCCCCCTGCCAATTTTTGTAAATAAAGTTTTACTGGAACAGTCATCCTCATTCATTTGCATATCGTCTGTGGCTGTTTCCATGCCACAGTGGCAGGGTTGAAGCTGCAACTGAGACTGCGTGGCCCACAAAGCCTACGTATTCACTATCTGGCTCTTTATAGAGGGTCTGAATCGCTTCTCAGCCTTTTGGCTAAGATCAAGTATAGAGGGTCTGAGACAACCGCTGGAAATCCACTGTCACCGCCCTCTTCTGCTTCCCTGCCCAGTACACCTCGCCCCAGCCCACACCTCACCACTGTCAGATGCCTGACAAGCTCCGTGAAGTTGGGGCTGTCACGGTAGCTGCCCAGGACCTCAGACTCCACACGTTGCCCAGCCACTTCCAGCACAACTTGGGGCTGCTCCACTTCGAACAGATGCACACGACCAAGGCCCCTCAGACCCCAGAATAGCACCTATGGGGCCAGGAAATGGGGAATTTAGGGGTCTGCACCTGACAAGATGCCCACCTGGCACACAGGAACGAGGGGCTCAGAGTGCCTGAGGCTACCTCAATGCGGAACTCCCTGAGCACCGGGCGCACACTGGCTGGCAGGGATAGGCGTCCAGAGAAAGGCTCAACCAGGGGCATCAGATCTTGGGGCTCCACATCACTGGGCACTGAGGGCTGCAGAGGAAAAGAGGTCAGAGGTCAAAGAGGAATCAGGCCAAAGGAAGGAAAGTCTGGGCTTGGGGAAGGGACTAGAGAGCTCCTGGTGAGGTGTAAACACAGCAGAAAAGGCAAGGCTGGAATGGGGGGGTGGTCCTCAGAAAACAGCCATGCTCAGGAGGGTGGGAGCCTGAAGAACAAGATGGGCCCACAGCTGTACACTAAATCAGGGTATTCTGACCTCCAGTCGACCACCATAGTCCAGCTCAATGAGTTCAAAGGTGGCAATGAGCTCTCCGGCTGCCCGGGGTCCTTTCTTCAGGGGGAAGAACTGCAACTCAGGGCGTTGGTATGGGTCCTCCATCAGCTTCACCCTTGGGGCAGCCAGCGCCCTGCCCAGGAACACAGCAGGGCCCTGTGGGGAGCGGGACAGTGAAGACAGACAGGAGCCAGAGGAGGGAACATCAAGGAAGTAGGAGTCCGGGCCCAGAACCTGCCTGGGCCCAGGTCACACTCACAAACTTATTGTGGTCAAAGACGCTGATGACCACTAGTGGAGGTTCCTGCTGCAAGTGCTCACGCCTCCCATCCACGATCAACTGGTCGAATACCAACAGTTCATCCCACAGAGGGCTCAGTGTCTGCTCCAGAACCTTCGGGCCATGCAGAGAAGGGGCAGCGGCAGGTGTCAGAAGCGACTCCCAGCACATGGCCAGGTAAACAGCCCTGCTGTAGTGATACTTTTTGGGAGGGTGCTGGGGATTCAACTCAGGGCTTTGTGCTTGCTAGACAAGTGCTCTACCACTGAGCTAAATCCCCAATCCCTCTAGCTATACTTTCAACAGCTGCTTGTCACAACAGGAGTGGCAACAGATGCAGATGAAAGCATCTGCAATTGGTGTTGGGGCCGTCCCTCCCAGCCCCAGTGTTTCCCAACAGTAATCTGTCACCCACAGAGCTGAGTCCTAAAGTCAACCCCGGGAAGCCACTCTTCCTCCCAAGACCTCTGGTTTGCCACTGCGCCCCAAGTCAGAGCAAGTCTCACCCAGGAGCCTGTCCTGAAAACCCTGGGGAGGAAGAGGGACTTAGGGCCTTGAGGAAAAGTGCACCTCACCCACCTTGTCTTCCAGGCCCTTCACCCACAACCCTCACCCGTGTGGTCTGGCACTGGGTAGAGATGAGTACTCGAGCAAAGGGGTCCGAGAGGCCACTGTCATCTGCTGCCAACACACCTCGGGCCTGGTACAGATGAGCCCGGAGCTGGAAGTAACTAAAATCTGGGAAGAGGGGAGGGCAGGGGTCATGCTTGATCAGAGGATCACTTAGGTCCCCTGACTTATGAGCGCTCACCTTGGGAAAATAGCAGGAAAGGCTAGTGCCCGCCCGGCCCACTCTCCATGCTCACCGTCCCGATACAGGCTGTGGGGCAGCCCGGCCGAGGGCTCAGGCAGCAGGTCCGGGGGCAGCTCGGAGGTGCAGGCCTTGGCTTGCTTGCCCAGCCCCAGCCACAGGAAGAGCTCCAGCTTGGCACAGACCTCCCCAGGGGCTGCCCCTGGTGCCTGTGTGAGAAGGAGGCACGCTGGGGCCCAAATCCTTCCATTCTTAACCTAGCTAGAACTGACACTCCTGCTGCCCTAAGGTGTACCCTGACTCATTGCCAGGTCATACCCAAGTTCCCGAAGCCAGAGGACAGTACCTCTGCTTCCTCTCTTGAAACCCTCTTCATGCCCTTCATCCCTTACCCTGTCCCCTGTACCTCCTGTTCTAAACTTGTCACTTCCTATACCCACAGCACAACCAACCCTAAAACTACACTCTGACCTTTTCTCTCCCTCTCTTGTCTCCTCCATTCCCAACACGTTTACATTCCCAGTTCCCAACCCCAAAGGTCACAGCTTCTGACCACTGGGGATCTTTTTTAGATCTTCAGTGAATCTCATTTAGAAATATTTTGCCTACAAATCAGCCACACAGCTAAATGCCTAATTCTTTCCCTTTTTTTCATGGCCCTGCCCATGTGTCAGAGCCTGGTCAGCAAAAAGGCCAGTGCAGGCCCAGGGCTAACGACTTTGCTGTTTATCTCCCTTCCAAGCTGACCTGGGCAAAGCCACAACCTCCTTTTGGATTTCTGAACAATTGAAAAGAATTGGGAAGCTCTCAGATGGGAATCAGAGGCCCTGATGCCCAGCACGCCCTCTGAGCCTCACCCAACTCTGCCCAGCACCCTTATCCCAGGCCCCTCACTGTGAGCAGCAGACTCTGGATCCTCCCACAGTCCCGGCCTCGCTCCTCCTCGACCACCGAGAACAGCACATCCTGGGCAGGGATCCGGGCACAGGCCACGCGGCGCCGCCCACTGAGCATCCAGACCAACACATCAGGGAGGGGTGGCTGGGGCTATAGGTAGAGAACTGAGTCACCCATGGAGCTTCTCTGCTTCTACAGGTTGGGTTAGATGGATGGACCCACTCTCCATCCCCAGCCCTGACTTCCCCTGAACCCTATCTCCATGTGGCCACCACTCTCTGACATCTCCTCCTGGATGCCCACAGGCCACCTAAAACTCAAAGTCTGAAGTCTTAAACAAGTGGTAATGGAAAATCTGCATGTTTATATTGAATCTTATATCCCTCAAGCACAAAAATTAATCTGAGAACAGACCTAAACATAAAATATAAAACCATAAGCTTTTAGAGGAAAGCAAAGGAAAAAAACTGGTAGAGCAAAAGTTGCCTGGCTAAGTGAAGTGGTGGGGGTTGGAAATTGTTCCTGCAAAGAATAACCATAAGCTGACTTTTCACAGTGCCTGGGTGTTGTAAATATCAAATTTTAGTTTAAGATGACAGAAGGCAGAAGCAAAGTCAAATGATTTCCAGGACTCAAAGAATTCCCACAAAGGATTTTTTTTTTACAGTACTAGAGATGGATCCCAGAGCCTCATGCATGTTAGGCAAGCACTTTACCATGGAGCCACATCCCCAAACCCACAAATGATTTTTTAAAGGAATATAACGAATAGCCCATAGTCAAAACCAACTAAGCACTGAAGAAAACTGCAGAAATAGCAGTAATACCAGCTCCCCCTAATAAAACTATTATTGTAATCATTTGACATAAAAAACTGTTTACTGTGTGTAAACAAAACTAAACAAAATGAAAGACAAATCTTACTGAGAACAGAAAACTGTGAAAAGTAACAGCAGATAGAGGAAAAAATAGGACTTACAAATGAAAAGCGAAATGATTGAAATGAAAAATTCAATAGAGGGACTTCTGATTTTCAATTAAGAAACCAAAATAATCCACCTTTGTAGACTAGAAATAGGAAAAGGTTTCTTACACAGCAATCAGATATGAGAAAGCAGACACAAAAGAAAAATCAGATAAATTACATGTCATCAAATTTTAAAATTTGGTCCTCAAAAAGCACCATTAAGAAAATGAACAGGCAAGTCACAGACTGGGAGAAAATATATATCTGATAAGTGAACAGTATTTATCATAAATGACCAGGAATTTTTTTTTTTTAAGACGAGGTCTTGCTATGTAGTCCAGACTGGCCTTGACTCACTATGTAGCACAGGCTGTTTTCAAACTTGCAGTGATCCTCTTGCCTCAGCCTCCTGAGTGCTGGGATTACAGGCATGCATCACCATGCCCAGCTAGAAATCTTTTTAAAACATCTATAATTTAACAATTTAAAACAAAATAATTCAGTCTTTAGATTGGCAAAACCATGAAAAACACTGTACAAAGATATATGAAAGGCAAATGGGCACATCAAAAGCGCTAACATCACTGGCCACCAAAGAAACCTGAGTTAAAACTACAATGAGTCATCAAAATATCTAAAACTTAATCGCACCAATAGCACCAAATGTTGGTGGAAAAAAATACAGCAAGTGGAACTTTTCTTTATTTTGATGGTGGGTGTGTAAAATGTAGCAGTCACTTCGAAATAAATGATCTGGCATTTTATTATAAACTTAAACACAGAGACACTCCTTCATCCAGCAATTCTACTTCCAGGTATTGACACAAGAAAAGTGAAAGCACATGTCCACAAAACGACTTTTAGGAGAATGTTCATGGCACCTTACCGGTAACAATCAAAACATGAAACAACATAGGAAAGCAGGATTGAAACATACTGTATCTCTAGAGGGACTGTGGAAAGGAAACAGAATTAAAGAGCAAAGAGAACTTGCCAGCAACCTTCAAACTAAGAAGTCGTCTACAAGGCAGGGAGAGATCACCCATAGTCAGAATCTTGGCAGTTGGGGTGAGAACAAGAAGCAGATTTCTGGAATCTTCCAGTTCTCCCTTCTAGGTGTGGATGAAAGGCAAGTCCTGATCTCACTCTCAAAACATCTGAAGACACAAGGGAACTCAACCAGACCAAGTCCTCAATGAAGCCCAGTTACAGGGCATACTACTCAGCCCTCACCACAGAGGCCTGGTGTGACAGGGGAACAGTACCTTCTGGAGATGTACATTGTTTATTTCAGTTTCTACTGTGCTTTTATGCAAAAATCCAGACATATAATAAAAAAATTACAAGACAGAAAAAGTAAAAAATGTGATTTGTGGTCAAAAGAGGAAATACTCAATACAAGTAGACATGTAGAAACTCAGATGTTAGAATTATGAGACAGGGACATTAAAAAACTATGATGGGGGCTGGGGATTTGGTTCAGTAGTAGAGTGCTTGTCTAGCAAGTGCAAGGCCCTGAGTTTGATCCCCAGCACCAAAAAAAAAAAAAAAATTATGATAGGGCTGGATATGGCAGTGCACACCTGTAATCTCAGCACTCTGGAAGGCTGAGGCAGAAGTTTGACCCCAGCCCAGCCAATTTAACACTTAGCAAGATCCTATCTCAAAATAAAATAGTAAAAACAGGTCTGAGAATGTAGCTCAAGGCAAAGGCCTTGAGTTCAATCCTTATTACTACAAAACAAAACAATGATAGGGCCAGAGATGTATCTCAGTGGTAGATTGCTTGCCTGCTTGCCTGGCACATGTGAGACCCTGGGTTTGATTCCTCAGCATCACTTTATTTATTTAGGTTTTCTGAAACTGGGTTTTACTATGTATAATACTTCAGGTTGGCCTTGAGCTCACCATGTAGCTCAGGCTGGCCTTGAACTTGTGGTACTCCTCCTGTTTCAGCCTCCTGAGTGCTGGAATTACAGGTATGTCCCATTATGCTTGGCTTAAAAAAATATTTTAAATGTCAACTGACAAAGAGAGGTTCTCATTTTTAAAATTTATTTATTTGGGGCTGGGGGTTTAGCTCAGTGGTTAGAGTGCTTGCCTTGCAAGCACAAGGCCCTGAGTTCGATCCCTGGCACCAAAAAATAAATAAATTTATTCATTTATTTATGGTTTTTTTTGAAACAGGGAGGGTCTCGCTATATAGTTCAGGCTGGCTTTGAACTCACTATGTAGCCTAGACTGTCCTTGAACTGGTAGTGATCCTTCTGCCTCAGTTTCCCAAGTACTGGGATTACAAGAGAGGATTATACCAGACCTAAACTCATTACAAATTTCGAAAGCCTGCTAGGCATGTTGGTGTACATATTGGGTACACTTATAATCCCAGAACTCAGAGGCTGAGCCAAGAGGATTGCTGCAAGTTTGAGGTCAGCCTGAGCTATGTAGTGAGTTCAAAATCAACCTGACCAAAAAAAACCAAAATCAACCTGACCTACAGAGCAAGACCCTGTCTAAAAAAAAAAAAAAAAAAAAAAAAAGGCTAGGGGCATAGCTTGGTTGTAGAGTACATACTTAGCATGAACAAGGCTCTGAGTTTGATCCACAGCATATATGCACATACACGCACGAACAGTTTTGCACTAAAATTCAATATAATAAGATCTCTAGCCAGGCATGGTAGTGCACATCTGGAATCCTAGCACTTGGGAGGCTGAGGCAGGAGGATCACTGTGAGACCAGGCTGGGCTACATAGTGAGACCCTGTCTCAAAAAAAAAAGCTCTATCATCTCTCCATCTCTCCTTCAAACCTTCTGACTTCCACCTGCCTGGGCCTTCTGATTCCGGGCATTTGTACATACTGCACATTCTTTCTCATTTGCCAAGTCCCAACTTATCCTCAGAGGTCCAAGACCAATATCCAATTGGCTTGGAATTCTAGCTCTGTTGTTGAATCACAGACCACAACCCTGTCCTTCTCTAAACCTCCACTCCTGCTCCTGTCAATGGGGTAAATTCTTCTCAAGGTAGTTGGAAGAATCACAAGATAACACATGAAGATACTTAGCAGAGAACACATGATGTTCACCCCTAAAGAGATTTTGAGGAGTCCCCAGATCCTTGCTAGACCTTAGAACATTCTCTCTTCTTCATCCTCAACTGCTCTAAATGGAGCATGGTGCAATCCTCTCAGCAATGACATAAGTCCAAAGGGCAAGAGTTACATCCCACCGGCCCAGAGGCCTCTGGGATGGTCCAAAAGCCTAGAGGAACAGGTTTACAGGGTATAGAAATGGGCTAGGGAGACATTACCTCCTGAGCCAGAAAGCGCAGTTTTGCCAGGAGCTTCTTGGCCAACGCCACCTTCTTTTGCATGTTTCCCTGCTTCAGACCCCGTAAAAGCCGAAGTCCTTGTTTTGCCAACAGGTTCTGAAAATGCAAGAAGAGACTGTGAGTAACTAGAGAGTCCTACCTAGGTGCCTCGGCTTCCCTCCACCCTCCTCCCACCCAGTACCAGGCTGTGCGTCAGCAATTTTGCTCGACTTCTATCCAGGGCGTTGGGCCGGGTCATGGTCCTGCGCTCAGCACTGCGGCAAAACTGTCTGTGGGGAAGGACAAGGGAGGAGTCAAAGGAAAGAGTGTGGACCCTTGGGGCCACTGCCTTCGGAGCAGGCTTCCTATCCCCAGCCTCCTGCACATCCCTCTCAGTCTTGTTCTCAGGAAAGGCATCCTTCCTCCTCTGAGGATGGCCCTTTGTATTTAGACCACACTCAGATCCATCAAGGGAGGCCTCACCTTAGATCCCCAGAGCCCAGTATTTAAGTATCTACTCCCCTGGTGACTTTGTTGGTATCACCAGTTTGCTAGCTAGAAGTGCAACCCCACACCAGGCCTCTTGCATCATCAGAATTACATGCTTGCACCCTGAAAAATTCCTATGCCTATTTGAGTCAGAGATCACCTGTAGTTTAGCTTCCGCCAGGCTTACTAAAAGATAGCTGCAACATCACATGCCCAAACCAAATGCATGATTTCCAACCACCACTCTCACCCCAAAAACGTAAAAGTCAAAATTTCAAGACATCTTTTGCTGCTGTTTCTTCTACTCCATTCCGTATCAATCCATCAACAAATTATTTATACTCTACCTTCAAAAAGTATCCAAAAAACATATATATATCCAAAGTCAGGCTGGGGCTCGGAGTGTAGCTCAGTGGTACAGCATGCATTTAATGTGTGTGAGGCCCTAAATTCAAACCCTAGCGCCAGTGGGGAAAAAAAATCCAGACACTGACCATTTCTTTCTTTTTGTCTTTCTCCAGGGCCACCTTTGTCTAAACCATCATTTCTCACCCAGGATTGTAGCCATAGCCTCCTAATTGTTTGCTGCTCCCATTCTCACCCCTGCCACCACAGAACATTCTCAGTAGAGCATTCAGAGTGCCCTTTTCAATGCTTTTCCAGAACATTCCGCGACCCTCCAGTGGCTTCTCACCTCTGCATAAAAAACAAAATCCTTAAAATGGCCTAAAAGCCTCCCTTTATCTCCCTGTCCTCATTAAATGTGACTCTCACCCTCATGCCACACTGGCCTCTTCACTGTTCCACGAATACACTAAGTCCTTTCATACCCCAGGGCCTTTGCATTAGCTGCTCCTCATCCTAGAGTGTCCTGCCTTAGATATTAGCATGGCTCACTTCCTCATTCAGGTCTCTGCTCAGATGTCACCTTCTCTGATCGCCTTTCTTGCAGTTCCTGCTACTTTCTCTGTCTTCACATACTCTGTTTTATCTGTCTGTTTCCTAAGTTGAGAGTAAACTATGGCTGAGACTTCACTTTGATCCCCACTATATTCTGTACCGACAGGGTCTGGCATCTACTAGATGCTGGGTAAAGTAAAATGATTTTCGAGATAGGGTATTTTAGGCCTATTTTGATTCCAAATGATTCTTAAACTTTTTGCTATAGAAATTTTTAAAAGTAAATAAAGTTGGGCTGGCGATTTAGCTCAGTGGTTAGAGTGTTTGCCTAGCAGGCACAAGGCCCTGAGTTCGATCCCCAGTACAAAAAAAAAAAAAAAAAAAAGTAAATAAAGTAAATGACTCCAAAGATTTTTATGCTGATTTTTTTTTTGGGGGGGAGTGGGGATTTATGCTGTTTTTGTTTCGTTTTGTTTTGTTTCTTGCAGCACTGGCAATTGAACCTGCAGGCTCACACATGCTAGGCAAGGGCTCTATCAGTGAGCTAAAATCCCAGCCCTCTGAGGATGTTTTAACCAATCACTGCTCCCAGAGCTTACACTTTTGCCTTCCTAATGCTTTATCATATGCTGATCAGCATTCAATAAAACTGACCAGTGCCCACATTGCACTTATAATGTTTGCTATTGATTAAATATAGACAGAAGAATCAAATCTTCCTGACAAGTATTAAATTCAAAATTGGATTCAGGGAAATTGGGTACAGTAGAAATAATTGCCCTAGAAGAAAACCATACTGTCTAAAGCTACAAATAGTGAAATGTGGTATATGTCAATCTTTCATTGAAATTTCTCTGCCAAAGAGTAATTTCAATAATAAAATGAAAATAGAAATGGTGTAATGGTGCTGTATAGAAAATCAAGCAGGGATTTATGCTACCATATTTCCCTGAAAAGAAGACCCAACCAGAAATAAACCCTAGCATGATTTTTCAGGATGCTCATAATATAAGCCCTACCCCAAAAATAAGCCCCAGTTAAGATCATCACCCAGGCAGACCCAGTTAGTGCATCGTTGTAACACACAATGGATATACTGAATTATAAAATAATAATAAATAATTAAATATAAATAATACTATTGATATTAATAGTTAAAATAAATGATAATGCGAATTAAAATTAAGTATTCATAAATACCCAAGTAGGCGCCTTTGGACAAGAGGTAAATGTCATTGTAAACAGATGAACTTGAGACTTCTTGCCAAATGACTAATCAGTACAGACACAGCACAGAACATGCACACTTGGTAATGAACAGATGTGGTTGTGTCTAATATGAATCTTCATAATTCAATATGTTGTATTTTGTAATGGACATATTTAATGCATTCGTGTAAATTAAAAAATGTTTTACAAGTTCTGGTGCCTGGAATTTTTTTCATCACTTTTGTGTGGACCATCATTCTTAACTACCATTATTTTTGTTGCCACTCCTGTCACGTAAGACTTCAATTAACACTTGATTTAATGGGAACTTTGCAAAGCCTGCCCTGCAAGAGGTCATGACTGGGGGGAAGAATTCATGAGATGAAATCGCTGACCACTGTGTTGCCGATGCACTATGAGCAGGATACATGGATAAGAGGTGTTCACCTAAGGACAGCTCTATTGCTGGACATGAGAGATTGGGGCCAACGGGCCTACAGAAAATGTAGTCACAAGAAATTCAGGCTGGAATTTGGGGGTCTGAAGAGTTATGACAATGTTCCAGAAGAAGATGACAGGACTGTATTTGAATAAATGTAATTTTTGTACATGAATGAATGAATGCAGATTATTATACATGAAAAAATAAGCAATCCCCTGGAAATAAGCCCTACTGTGTCTTTTGGAGCAAAAATTAATAAAAGACTCAGTCTTATTTTTGGAGAAACATGCTAAATTAAAGGTGGCTGCTCTTTTGGAGACTTGTGTATGTAGACAGAGAACACAGCCTTACATTTAACCTCTGGGACATTCACACATGGACTTTAGAACATTTAGAGTTGAGGAGGGGGCAGGGCAGGTTAGGGAAAACCGGGAGTGTGGGGTCATGGACACCACAGTGAGCATTTCAGGAGGGAGGGCAGGCTCCGCGGTGTCCACTGACCCTGAGAGTTGAGCAAACTGTGACAGCCCGGTGAGCACCCAAACCTGCTACCGTCCTGCCTCTGCTGACTGGAGGTCCCAGCTGGGTCCCCCTCTCCAGCCTGCTCTAAATGCCGCAGCTCTCCAGGATCTCAGATCTCTTTCTCTGCTCCCAGGATGGTCTAACCCAGTCTCGTCTACATAATGTCAGCTCCCAGATTTGCATTTCCGGCCTAACACGGTCCCCAGAACTGCCAGAGGTGTCCACCTGTAAGTCTAACAGACGCCTTGAAGTTAACAAGTCTGAAATGAGCTTCCAACTCCCCCGGCCCAGACCTTCTTCTCTTGTTTTCCTTGGCTCAGTCAACAGCACCATCCACAAGGTGCAAGTCAAAGTCTCGGGAATCGCCTGCTCTTCTTTGCACATGGTCCTCCCGCCCTGCGTATGCCCGGCCATCAGCGAGTTCTGAAGTGCCACCTCCAAAGCCGCAATTTCTGACAAATCTATGCTGGATACATCGTATCCACTGCAGCCACCCTAGACTAGCTTCATCGCCATCCCTCACCTGGATTATTACAAGGCTGCCTTTCGCAATCCCCCTGGCTTCCTCCCTACACCACCACTCCCCACCTATCCCCAAAGGATAAGCGTACACTCGAGCACATCTCTCCTTTCCAAAACCTTCCGGGGCTCCCCTTGTCACTCAGAGAAGCAGCAAGGTCACTACAATGGCCTACGAGGCTCCCACGTGATCTGCCTCCCATCGCCCTTTTTCCCCTCGTCACCTCCAGCCTCATCCACTCCGCTCACACTGCAGCAGTCATGCTGGTTCTCTTGCTCTTCCTCAAACACACCAGGCATGCTGTCACCTCAGGGCCTTTGCACATGCTGATACCTCTGTGTGGAACACCCTACAGATATGGCTCGTTCTTCATCTTCACGTCACCTTCCCAGGGGCCTCCCTCTTCACCCTTTACAAAATTGCAACACCTTTCTCTAAGGCATCCTTGCTTTATTCCCTCCATCAACACTTACCCTTATCCTCCTTAGTAGATTTTTATCTATTTACATGTTTGTTAGCCGTGTCCCTTCTCATATCTCCCACAGGAATGTAAGCTTCAGGGATTTTTTGTGGGCAGGAGTGTTTTTTCACTGTGCCTAAAACAGTGTCTACCATAACAAGTGTCATATGTATTTGTTGAATAAATAAGCAAATAACCCTTTTGAGAAGAGTCTCAGAAAGGGACGTTAAGTGCCTGGAGCAGTTACAGAAGGCAGAGCAGTGAAGGTCAAAGATGGAAGCAAGAAGAACATGTTTATGTGGTCACAGCAAAAACCTGATAGCCACTGGTAAGAAGCAGTTGAGGATGCAGGAGAGAAAGTGGAGAGTGGCGAAGCTGATTCCTGCAGTAGGAGAGGAGGTGAAACCAAGATCACAGCTGTGCTGCGCAGCAGGGAGCTTCCTCCACTGCAGCGAGGGGCAGGAGCAGACGGATGCAGAAGCGGGCCAGGTAGCAGACTGTGTGGGGGAGTGAGGCTTCCATTTCTTACATGAAGGAGA